>CAHIKZ030003644.1:0-75000 GCA_903632075.3 Acanthosepion pharaonis
ATCTGGTCTGATGTTCCTGCTATTCATCGCAAAGTCCTTGACAAAATCCAAAGAAGGATCTGTAATGTAATCAATCCTTTCTTGGCACCTCGATTTCAGTCATTTTCTCACCAATGTGGTGTAGCTTCCCTCTATCTTTACTACAAATATTTTTCATCGCAACTGCTTTGACAAGCTTTTTCTCCCCCTGGTGCCCTAACTACATGAATTTAAGTGTGCTACTAGATTAGTATCTAGGTCCCACCCATTTACTTTTGAAATAGCTAAATGCAACCACTACTTCTAGATCAATAGTTTCTTTTCTCACACTTCCCGCCTGTGGAACTACCTTCCATTTACTTGCTTCCCTGATAACTACAATCTTCAAATGAAATGTCAATTGCCATTTTCTAGCTTCTTGAATCCTGTTCATCTTTTGTCCTTTACTCAATCTTCCCTATACTCTGTCTTTTCTCTCATTTTCACTCCCTGTCACCCTCTGTGTACTAGTGGCATTCCCACTTTGCTTGGGGTGAAATGATTAAAAACAAAAAAAACAAATGAAATATGTGGAAGTGTTAAGAGAATCTATTTTTACTAATGAAACTTCTCAGAGTTCTGAGTCATTTAGATAAAGACTTCAAAGAATCTTTGATGTGGTTGGATAATCTTACAAGTAGAGGTCTTTCATCCAGGTGCCAAAATTAAGTGAGTTGGCTGACAAATTGAGTTGTTGCATAAATTTGCTTCAGAGCAGTCTGTTTACTATCATTTGATGACCTGACAAGTAAACTATACCACGTGACAAAACCTAGCAGCTCCCAACCAAAAATATTTTCAAGTATTTCTAACTTGTTGCTGGTAAACCTTTGTTTTTTTTGTTCATTTTTAGCCACTGACCAAATCACTAACATTAAAATAGAAACCCTTTTTTTGTTTACTATAAAGCTTAGGTTTTCTGTCATTCCCTTTACTTCTCTATCTTATTTCTTTTGTTGCACACGTGACAGGAAGGAAAAATGAGTTTTCACTGAAAAGTAATCTAATATTATTTAATTGTAGATTATTTCCATCAATTTCAACACAAAATATTTTCAAGTTGACACTCATAATTTTTTCTACTAATTATTACTTAATATTCTACCTTATTTCGAACAATATCATCAGTCATTCAAGTGATTCTTTTTAGGCTTATTAAAAAAAAATAATCATTCATTTTATACATCCTGCCAGTGTATTCAGATGTGTTCACATTTAGGAGCCTGAATCAAGCATTATTGATTTTGTATTTTCTGTCTTAATTAAAACTTGTTACAGAAAAATGCTTATAATTTTTTTTTAGTGAGTGTAAGTGTCATTTTGAAACATTTTAATTGACACTACACATATATTTAACCAATCTAAAATATTTACTTAAAGAGTTTGATATAATATACAAAAGAGTATTTCTTTTTCTTTGTAATTTTACTAATTTGTGAGCAAACATTTTTTATTCATGGACAATATGGATTTTCTTTATATTTCTGCATCAATTAAATTTTATATCCTTAGTAACATTTTAAGGCTAAAATAAAAACAAGTTATATGATGATAAAAAGAATGGTTTTAAGGTTAATATATTGAATAATATATATTGGGATGCATTTTTCATTCAATGGTACTAGGAACATTTAGTGTGAACTTCATTCAAAAAGATTGCTTTTCACTGTATAGAGGTCATATTTTTTTAAAAGATTGTCAAAATTGCTATATTTTTATTATTGATTCTAACACTGAAGATGAATGAAAATAAGTAACATTTCTGCTATTTCTGGTATATAAATATATAAGAAAGATACAGTCTATGGAGAAAGCATTGTGAATGAGCAAACATACTTAAAGTAGTTTGTAGTTTTCTACTGGAAATTTATCACTAAATGGTGTGCCATGGTTATGTAGACAAGTTAAAACTAATATTTATAAAATCAAAACAATGCTTTGGAACAAACAACATTATACAATGCAGAATATAGAGAACATACTTAAAATCAAACATTGAAAAATCATTTGCTTGTTAGTTAGTTAGTTTCACATAAGTGAGAAAAAAAATACTGAATTATATTCCCCATATGCAGTTTCATGTAATGAAAATGTTCCATTCTTTGAAAAAATTTATTTAAAAGATATCTTAATTCATGCAAAATAAACCACCATTAATTCATAAAAAGCTGGTCTTTATTCAAAGGTGATACTGTGTGTAAGTTGGTATTGGAAGGAAGTCTTTCTATGACCACCTTCCAGAGAACCAAGCAATTGATTCAAAGAAGTACAAGTGAGGACAGCAATCAACAAAAAAGCATACAGAAATAGTTAAAAATAAGAGATGTAATATTACATCAGGATAACACTACTGTATGCTTCTTTGGTGACCAACTAGGTAAGTTTTCATTTATTTGCTGTATTTACCAAATACTGCATCTTTAGATTAAAATTTACTTTGGTCTTTACAAGTATCTCTTAATGAAAGAAAAGAAAAGAAAATTCCCTCAAAGACTAGTAAAGGCACCTAGAGCAATTCTTTGCTGAGAAAGATAAAATATTTTGGCAAGATTAAATTATGAAGTTTCCTGAAAGATGGCAGAAAATAGAACAAAACAGTAACTATGACGTTGTTTAAATGCCAAATTTAAAAGAAAAAAAGTAACTGCCTTGTTTTTACTTACAAACATTTTTGCTCATACAATCCAATTGAGACATTCAAAATTAAACATTGCAGATGAAATAGAAATTGAATACTATTTAATATATCTATAGAAATTAAACATTGGTTGGTCCAATCAGGACTAAAAACTCAAATGTTTAGCTCAAAAGTAATCTAGTCATAAAAGAAAAACAAAAAAGAAATGTCAGTAAGCAGACAAGTTTAAACAATTTATGCAGCTGAATTCATACATTTTAAGTAGTAATGTTTGCCTCATTTAGGAAATATTAAATAATGAATTTTTCAATGTTTGTCATTATCAGGTCAGAAAATATAACATACCCTCCCTACCAATCCAATATACAAGACCAACTATTTATTTTCTAGCATATATCTAGATTTTTTACAATAACAAATATAGTTGTTGGTTTGATGAAAAAATAGAATGTATAGATTTGTATATATCACAATTGTTAATCATTTCATTTTACTCTTGTATCATTTAGCCTTTTAAGTTCACTACTTTGTTCATTTGTTTTTTAATCTCTTTTTAGAAATTACCTTTTTAGAAATAACCATAAATGATCTTATCTAGTAAAGATGTAACATTAGATGAATTAAAATTAGTTAATGAAATATATTTGCAAATAATAGCAATTTCATGAAGAAACAATGAGTTTTCCTAAATCTTTTCATCCTCTTTACTCGTTGTGGAGGTCATTTTATCTCTTCTTAAACAATTCAGAACAAATAGAAATTTATTTTAGTATGAACTTTTGAAGTGAGTCTGTCATCAGAAATTGTGGAAGAAAAAATAAAATGAGAATACAGTCTACCAGTTTGTATTGGGAAATATCATTTTCCTTTTCTGTGTGTCAAATTGCATCAACTACAAAGATGTTCACTTTGTAAAACAGGTATTATTTTTGTTTAAATATCCAACTTCTAATTTAAAAATTATAAAGTAAATTTTAAAAGGTTTTCTAATTTATACTAAAAATGTCTGAAAAAAGTTACAGAGAATTATCATACATGCTTCCAAAAAGAGACAATGCTTTGTTCAGATTAAAATTCTTTTGCTGTGAATGACATGGTTAACAAAGCTAATTAATAGTAACTTATCACAAAATAAAGAAATTCATTTTATTTGATAACATTTACACTCAACAGCAAGTGAATATTTAAGTATGGCTAAGTAAAATAGTTGGAGTAAAAAAATAACAAAATTAAGTAGCAGGAAAGCAATCATTAAGTGCTTTGTGGCTTCATACAAAAGCTGTTCTCAGTAAAAAGAAAACATTCTGAAAAGCAATTTCAATAGGTTTTAGAGTTTCTTTTGAAAACAATAAGGTTATTTCACATCTATCAATAATAGTCATTCAGTTATCACTATTAAGACATGAAGGAATAATAAAAACAATTTTCAGACAGTTTACATGAACAATAAACAAGCTTAAAAAATAAATACAAATCTTCAATAATTATTTAACATTCAGTAAATCAGTATAATTATTAATTATGTTAAAATCTAATGTAAACTATTAGAGATAACAAAATTGTTTTAACTTTGAATGAAAATAGAAGTATTATTGTTTAGTTAATATATTAATCATCTAATTAATTACTGTTAAAGAAATGCTGAATAATAAACAAATCAAAAGAGAAGACAAATCAAGAAATCCTAATTCAGCTAATTTCATATTTTGCAATTCTTTCAGGAAAAAAAAAAACATTGTGGAATTTTTTTCTTCAAGGAAATTACACTTGTGAAGTGAATTGGTAAAACATAAAAATGGTTAAAAAATTGTTAATCCTGAATGGAAACAATAACATTATAAACACAATGGAATTCTTTGAAAGTCTAAAAAAAAAAAAAAGAAAAAAAAAAGAATATTTTTTACAAAGAATAGGGTAAATAATAGTAAAGCAGAAAAGGAAAAGAGGACTATTTTGTTTCTCACTTAAATTATAATGCTGCTAACAAATACAAAGTTATTTTGAGGAAACATGTTTGAGATTTCAATTTTGATTATAATTTTAGTACTTAAAATTTCAATTTAAAGAAATACATGGTGCCTTACCTGAAGTTTGACAATGTCCTCAGAAAGGGTATCAATTTCCAGTATGTTACCCATTCCTATCAGTATTATAAACTAAGGCTATACATTCATGACACAAATGTTTGTAAAAGAAGTTTCTTAGTAGTCCTGCTATTAAGAATGAGTCTTAGTTTATTGAGAGAAATAAATGGTTCTATCCAGCAGCATATTTCAACTGCTGCTATTCTATTAGAGGATGCTACAAGCAGACAAGAAGCAAATATTGGAAGAGTGTTTTAACATCCATCAATAACAACAACTGAATGAGAATGATGCTTGCACGAGACTTATTGATTCAACTATACTGCTGCTACTACTATTACTGTGTAACAACCTCATATTAACCAGAAAAAGCATGAGCACACACACAGTTTTTTGTCCCAATTTGCTTTTGTAGTGGACACTTATTCAATGAAATGATTATAGAAACAAAGCACTTTTATATAAAAAGGCATGTATGTTGCTCAAGCAAGCTAATAAAAATACTACATAATGCTAGTAGCAGATGTAAAATCAGTTGGATTACAATTGTCTTGCAATATTACTGCAATAAGATTCAATATTGGTAGAAAAGTAAATTAAGAAAGTTTTCAATCAATTACAGCATTTCCTTATTGAACAAGCTGAGCTCATAGCTTAAAAACATTTTCAAAACATAATTATAACTATAGTAATTTCATTCTTCAATAAAATATAACTAAAAAAAAAAAAGAATATTATGTAAAGATGACATATTTATCAGATAATTTGCTAACAACAAATCTGAAAAATTAAATTAAAAAATGAAAAGAAAAATTCTTACTTCTTATTTTTAATTATAATTTAATCTTCAGTCATCTTTTTATTTGGAGAGTTAACCTGATTAAAATCCATGTTTCTGTTAAACATTAATCTTTTCAGCAAATTTTCCAGTTGAATTATTCTAAAAACAATCAATATTTGTCACTGGGACAGTATTTTTTTTATCAACAAATGAAATGAGTGTTAATGACAAGAACAGCAAATCAGTTCAGATGATAATATTTTTGATCTTAGCACTAATCTATTAAGTTTGTGTAAAAGTTTATGGAATTCTCTTTCAAAGACTGTTTTTGTTTTTTTGGCTTTTTTGCAAAAATTTAATATAATGTATTAGCTAGTGAGCATATTTCAAGTTTAGAAAAGGCCTATTTATTTATTTATTTTTATTCTTTATGCAAAATAACTTATTGCATGAGGAATATTTTATGTTAATGCCAACAGTACCTATCCAAGATTAAGTTCTCTTGTTTAAGGAGAGATGGTGGATTTGTAATGTCAAGTAGAATATTTATATTTGCAAAGTCAGCAGCTTTAATGAAATTTCTGGATAACACTTTTTCTTATTTCATGCTCTGAAACAGTGTTTCAAAACTTTTCTCACTGGTTTTTCATTAGGCAACTAGGTAAAAAAAAAAAAGTCTAATTATAAACATTGAATTTTCAATACAGAAGGCATTTTAAAAGAAAGCTTCCATACTAGAAATATTTTTTAAATTATTTCAGAAAGCTTCTATGCTATAATAAAAATGAATGCCCATGTTTCTACTTATCTACCAATATTGTACTAAATGAATTTGTTTTTAAAGACATTTGCTGAAAAAATTAATTTTTCTACTTGTGTAGATGAAATCATTATAAACCTTTATATTCATTAATAATTTTTAAAATTGTTAAACTCAAGCTCTGAAATATTAAATATGACAAATATTTTGAGCTTGTTACAACATCCATAAAGATTGCAAAATAAAAGGATCAGAACACTGCTACATGGCTCTAGTGAATGTAACTTCCTTTGTGTAAAATCCCAATCTTGATAGTGCATCGACATGTGGTACTGAATTACAAATGCAAATGTTATCATGATAGCACACAATATTTTCTATATTGTCTTCAATTACTTGTTCTGTGGTTCTTTGAAAAATAACACTAGCCATTTTTATTCCATGCCGCATTCTTGTCCACCTCAATAAACATAGCATGTTGATTAACATCCCTTCTTTGAAGTAGTTGTTATAGGTATCTGGTGATAAGCGATTTTCAAGTCTAGCTTTGTAAAGATTTTCATTCCCACTAATGAATGTAATACTACTTCAACATTCAGAATGGAGTACAAATCTGACGGTTTATTCCCACTTAATTATCACTGCATATTTGAAAGTCTCCATCTGCCTTTCTCAAAACTACAATAAGCAATGCCTATTTCCAGCCACCAGGTGGAACATACTCAAAAAGTTCTTCCCATAATTATTCTTAGTTTTTCTAAGGGACAACTTCCTTGATGGTTGGAGAGGGCGGCATTTTCATTTAACTTGAGACTTGCTTTATACATTTTTAGCATGCCAGTTTCTTCAGTAATTCACATAATTATTCGATTTTGTGAAATTATGTTTGAGTTCATAATTTTCAACAAATCTGTGATGCTTGTTACAGTTCACAACAATTATGAATATTACTTCAAATATTTTTGCCTAATTCAACAGATCCTTCAAAGTATCCTAGTGTTTGTATAACAGAATTCAGTGAAATTGTTGAAGCTGTAAGTCTTTCATAATTTTGATTTTCCTAGTTGTTCCCAAATCTTTCTGGGAATGAGTGTTACTTCGCTGAATGTGTCTATTTGCATATCTAAATTGGTGCTGTTTATTTTAACTTGAATTAAAATGTCCTTTTCTTTCAATGATATTTCTCTCTCATTTTCATCACCAAATTGCTTCTGAGTGACACTCAACATCTTTCTTTTCGGCTTTGCATACAGCTTAGAAGTGGTTCATTTTTGCACATTTTCTACATGTCTTTCCAAATTTTGGATACTTCTTTTTCTTTCTGTAGTGTAAATACCCACAAATACTGACATTTTTTTGCTCCCTTTAATAATTATGTATTATCGAAATCTTCCTGTTGACTTTCAGACTTATTTAATTTCTCAATCATTACCAGCTTTTGCATAAATTCCATGAAATCATTCAAAGATGTTTCCTAATTGATGTTGCTCAAGAATTTTGTATCAGACTTTTTTCTTTTTACACACAGAATAAAATTGCAATACCCTGTAATTCCATTTATACAAGATTAAATAAAGTTAATGCAGCTTGATTCTGGCTCACAGTAAATGATCTTCTATAGAGGCCAATATATGCACAGGTTTGAAAATAAGGGGACTATCAATAATACTAAAACCCCATATTAATACACTGTATATTATCCCAGGGTATTAACACAGATGTATATTCTGACAATTGTACAGATGACAAATCAATATTTCAGTTGTTTTTTCATCTACAAAGCTAAATTATATAGCATTTTAAAGTATCTGGATAGATCTAAAAGATGATTCTATTTATTTTTTTGTTTAACAGTCAAATAAGATCATTTGACCTTGACCTTAATTTCTAAAAAAAAAAGTTCTTTAATTTTTTTTTTAGAAACCTCAGGTAATACTGTAAATTTTATTCAACAATGGGTTTGCTTGTTAATCTCTCTGTAAATGTTAAGAATCTTTTTTTAAATATTCATTTAAATGTATCACTTTTTCAGATCAAAACTTAATTTTTTAAATATATATATATATATATATATATATATGTAAAAAATAAAAATTTGATTATTTTTTGCATTTAGTGTACCATGTCAAATGTCAACAAAAATTTGTTAATCATTAACATCATTTGTTGCATATTTTCATATTATTTTAAGTTACCTTAACATTAATTCATGACACTTTTTTTAAATAATTATTTTATTTTATAACTTTTTCATATAAAAATCTATTTGTTGTATAATAAAAATGTAAGCAAAACCAAAAATAAGGCTGTTTATTTGCCACCGAATTGGTCAACATTTAACAACAAATAAAAATTCTCTTGATTTCTTATGTGAATATTAATCAACATTCAAAGAGCTTTCCCAAGATATACAACTTGACCATATTGGGAGATATGAAAATGTTAGCATATAGTGACAGATGCGCAAATCTGCCATTTTGAATTTGACCCAAAATAGTAAAATCCTTGTAACTCGAGCCACAATCAAAAGTCCACCACAAAATTTTGTACATAACTTGCCATAAAGGAGGCAAATTTGTTCTCAATTTAAAAAAATTAAAGATACGTTTTTTTTAAGAAATTAAGGGTCAAAGATTGAGATCAATGTCAGATTGTCTTATTTGACCATTAAACAAAAAAAAGATCATCTTTTAAATCTAAGTACTTTAAAATGGTATATAATTTAGCTTTCTAGGTGAAAAAACAACCGAGATATTGATATATTGACTCTATAGCAAAAGCTATAAATGGCATAAGTGAACAAGTCATGAATCATTCCATTATGTCCCTTACATATTCAATGGGAGGCAGGTCTGGTAATCATGCTGGCAAGGAAAACTGTCAAACATCTTACAAAGTTTAAGTATGGCAGGCACTATCCTCCTAGAACAACTCATTACCTTCCTGTTGTAAGTATCGTAACAGAACGTGTTGAACAATGTTCTTGGTGTACATTGTTCAACATTTTATCACAAACAGAAAAGGATCAAAAAAAATTAATTATTCACCCACAATGATGCCAGGTTTGCGTCAGAATCTGTTCTTTATATATTTTAAGCATTTCACCCCAAGCAAGGTGGTAAATGCCACTAGCACACAGAGAGTACAAAAGTAAAGAGGTGTGTCTGGGGAAAGGATAAAGAGAAGGATGGGGAACAAGATCATGGTATCAGAAGATGTCAACTCACATTCAGTTTTATATTGCCATGCATGATACATTTTAGGGTGATCATGTATCTTTCAATACATGATTGACGAGGCAGATTTTTTCCTGCAGTAGATAGCCATTTCTTTCTGCGATAGACCAGTTGCTATCCAAGGCTACAGAACCTGGTCTGTTCTGCTATTTACCCATAGGTAAACATGAACCTCTATGCAAGATTCACCTAAATTACTGGAAGATCACAGGTTCAGCTCATGAGTCAGGAAAAGACAATTCCAAGAGAACATAAATATAGGCAACAGATGTGACAGGTATAAGAGAGGAAGCACACACAGTCATAGCAAATTATGACATTCTAAAATACAACCGACAAGGAAGAACAATGTGGCCAAAAAAAAATATGTTGTGATTTTCCAAAAATAAATAAATAAATAAAAAGAAAAATTAGCCTGAAAGAACAAAAAATCCTATAAGAATTCATAAAAATAGTTTTAGAATAATTAAAAGTGTAATAAATGAGAAAAGTGGATTGACCAAATAATAGACTATTTTGAAATACATGGAAAGACAAATGTTACAGAGAAAAGATGCAAAAGAGAAGATAAACATTGAGAGAGAATCAGTTTGACAGATAAGAACAAACTACCAGCTTTTAATAAAAAATGATTGATCTGTGGTAATTTTCAAACATATTGAATGCAGAAAGAAAAATTGGACTGACAAAAATGGTTGGTATTTAAAAATAACATTTGCTTTTTATTAGAAAAATCCATTAACAGAAATGTTTGAAAGAGACAGGATAGATAGAGGTGGAAAATTTTTTGTTAATATTTTAGGTATAAAATGCCAAGTCTTCAAAATTGATGATGGTGTAAATTTGGATGTATAGAAATTATAAGTTCTTGGATAAGACATTTTTGTGTTGTACACATTGAAGCAAAAGATAAATTTTTGCAACTATTGATGTAAAATGAAATATTTTATAAATTTTACTGCTTTTATTTGTCCCCACTTGTAAAAAAAAAAATGGAATTCCATAAAATTCAATTAATGTAAAATTTTGTAAATCATTAAAAAATTTATACAAAATATATTTTTTCAACAAAGATCTTTTGAAAATCAATAAAATTTGTTTAGCAAGATTAATGTTAAAACTAGAACATTTAGGGAACTTATGAGGATTATAGGAAAATGAAAGAAAAAAAAAATGAAAACCGGATCAAGTCCATGTTATCTTTTAACATCTAAAATAATAATTTCATACAGGTCTATGGAATATCTTAACTAAATTTTTTTAATTTATTTATGAATAAAAAATTTGTATTGTCCTTAGTTAAAATAAAACCTGTTTCCACTCAAAAAAATATTATCACTAGTTTTTAGATAAAGATAGGGCTATATACAGAACAACACATGATAATTGCTCATATTTTTTTTTGAACATTTTATTAACATTGATTAATTAATATTAATTTTTATTATTTTTTAAATCAATGACTTGCATAATAAAATCTGTCAAAGTCTATATATGTTGTAGATACTGATATGAAAGGTTAAGGGCATTTTGGAAAATATATTAAGAGATCTAAATAATGCAGTCAATTCATAAATTTCATTTTGACAAAAACTGAATAAAAAATCAAAGGAAATAATTTGTATATCTTTGTTTATTAAAGATAGAATAATATGAATAATTGTGGAAATATTTTATTTTTATTTTTGTATATAACAACTTTCAAAAAAAAATTTAAAAAAATTTTATTAATTCAAATTAATTATAAAATACTTTTTGAAAATTTACTTATATTTTAATTAACAAAAGAGAATGTTGAATATCTGTGATATCTTTTTTTTGTTGTTGTAGGTTTTCATGTAGATTACCAAAACAATTATGATAAATACAGTTTTTGCAAAATATGCTATTACCAAATGAAAGATAAAAAGTGTTTTTAGTGTTTATTATGGAAAATATTTTTTCCTTTTTTTTAAAAATCTATTTCTAAGTTTCTTCGCATGTAGATAAAAAACTATTAGATATTTTGATGAAGTTGTTACAGTGATTCAACTGAATGTTATATTAGGTCATTACTTTAGTGTTAGATATATACAATACTTCTCCTGGCTGAAATTTTGAGCATAGTTTGATTTTTAAAATTTTATTAGCTTTAATTACAAATCAATTGAGTAGTAAAATTTTCTGTAAAACCTTAAAAGCTATAGGACAAAGGAGATTTAAATATATGATGAAAAAATTTTAATATTTAATTTTGAATTATCATAAGTAAAAAGAAAGAATGATTTTATGCTAGAAATTTAAGTCATGAAAAAAATGAATATTCAAGGATATATCCTTTTTTGGTAACTTATATCTGTCTGGAAAGATTTGATTTAGTTTTTATTTTTTTTTCAAAAAGTTGTTAAAACATTATTTGATTTCTTTTTTTTTGCATGTGTTTTCAATTCATCTAATGAATTTTCAGTTGGATTCTAGTTACTTTTGATGTCTTCTTTACAAAGTTAGATGTCAGTTTACCTAGAAATAAACAATGCAGTTATTAGTAAGAAGAGTTGAAATTAATGCATGCAAGATCTAGTATCAGTAAAACTCCTTCCTAGTCAGCCTGGAAATTTTGAAGTTCTCAACCCAGAAACCCTTGTTGATTCTAGAAAAAAATAGGTTTACCAATATGTTCCTTTGAAAAGGAATTTATCTATAATGAAGAAAAAAGTTCTTTAGTTTTAAAAACAAAATTTTTGTATGAAACTGTATTATTCATTTATTGAATGAAATATTAATTTTAATTCATTACATTAGAATATTGTATTTCTTCTTTTGTTTACTTTTGTATATCTTTATTATAAACCTTTTGCTTTTTTTATATTTTTAAAGGAATTTATCCATCTACAGATTGCTTAATAGATTTGTAATATCTATTTTTTAATAATATTTTCTACTTATCCAATTCTATAAGAAGAAGTAGGAAATCTGAAGTGTTAGATTATCAGATGACTGAGTAATCAAACTTACAGAATAATTTAATTTATTTATATAATTAATATTTTAATTTTTTGTATTTTCCTTTTGTTTTTTTCTATTTTGCATGCTTTTTAATTTAAAAATTTCTTTCAGAATTCGTTTTACTATTTGCCAAAAAAAGAAGCCCTTGGAAAGGAATGATGAAAAAGTTGGTGTGGCTTATGTAAAAACTTTTGGATTTTCTTGTAATAATAAATTTGTTATAGATGAAGGAAAAATTTAAAAGTTTTTTTTGATTACTTTATTCATATATGAAGATATTTGGAAGAATTAAAATTTCATTAAAATGTTGCATTTTTTAAATCTTTCAAAATCTCATATTAACATTTTGCATTTTTTTGCCTATTTTTAAGAAACATTGATTTTTTAAAAAAATGTCAAAAAAAAGAAATTGTTGCATTTTAATGACCATAAATGCTTTCAGGATGTATTTGAAATGAAAGAAATTTCATTAATGTTTTCTTTGTTGTTTGGGAACAGAAATTCATAATTTTTTATATATGTATAGAATTATTTACTTTTTTAGTATTTCATATTCTTAACTGTAGAGAACATAGTGCAAAAAAATTAATTTAGATGTGAGTTTTAACTTATCTTATTAAATTGATATTTGAAATTTTATTTTTTAAGGTCACAAACGTCATTTTGCAAACTTTCAAATTATTTTTATATTTAATTCCTATTCCATAAAAAATTTTTCTTAGATTTTATTTTACTTTTTTTTTATTAATTTTTTTGCATTCTTTGTTTTTCAGAAAATTGTAGTAAACATTTTTTTTTGTTTTATATACATATGTTATATATATATATATATATATATGATATTTTGAAAAAAAAAATGGCCTCAGAAAAAATTTTATGGTATGAACAAAATGATAATTATCGTTTACAAATATTTACATTTTTTAAATGGTTAGCATTCCCTGACTGGAGAAAGGCCAAGTCACTGGTGGTTTTTTTGAACTGCAATTCAAATTTCATTTCTATGTTAAGATTAATCAACAGGTGAGTTAAAATTTGCAAATTAATGAAAAGATTAAATAAATCTTGAAACATATAATAGATGTAAAGATTCAGCTGACTGATAAAAGTAACCAACAGGGAAGATAGAAACTTGATTCAAACTCAATGCAAATTATCTAATTATCTTAACAGCACAAGATGTTTCAAAGTGGAAGTTTGGGAGTTTATCAAGAACAGTGTAGTGACACTGACAAATTAATATGCCTAATTTGTTGTATAAGTGCAAGACAAGCTTAGAGTTTTCAGTGATCACTGAGAATTATGCCGTGGGATAATTTGCATACAAGAGAAAGCCAATATAACTAGTGCTAAACTGAAACTTCACATCAACACAAGCTTAGCTTAGATAGGATTGCATTTGTCTCTAGAAGATTCAGATTACGTGGATGTATGTATTCACTGTTTTTCTGCCAGTGCGAAGAGTAAAAAGCTAAAAGACAACAAGAAAGGAGGCGAAAATGAAATTACGGATTTATTTTTGGCTACAGCTGGATGTGAGGTGATTATGAAAGTCTCCACCATGGCATATCCCACAAGCTTGGAAGACCTGACTTTCAAAAAAATAAGTCAGATTATAAGGAGAAATATGAGACCCAAGAAAAGGCTGTAGTTGCAGAGAGAACGAAGTTTATGTTGATGAAACAAGAAATTGACGAACCAATTATAAAATATCTACACCGTCTATGAAATGCGAGTAGATATTGCGAATTTGAAAAACTCGGACAAGACGAACAGACTATTGAAGAGGACTTGATTCAATTAAGGTTAATTGAAGGTATGTGCAATGCATCACACCAATATAAAATAATGGAACAACTACAAATAGGAAATATGTCTTTAAATACATGCATTGACTTTATACAGCAACAAAATTAATACAAAAATACAACCATCATAAAAAGTGAACCCAGCAAACAAATATTTGCTGATATGCACATGTTAAAAAAAGATAAGAAAATGTTTGTATTGTGGATGTGAACATGAAATAAAAGGGAAAATGCCCAGCATTTGGAAAAACCTGTACAAATTGTTTAAAAAAGAACCACTTTCAAGCAGTATGCAAATTCAAAAAGAAAAACATTGAAAGAGTTGAAGAAAACAAAACCAATATGGAAGTCTTCACATTAAAAAATAAGAATATAGAAAAAAATTGAACAAAAGAAAAAAGACATTATACTAAAGGTTAAAATCAACAACTGCAATTTAGATATGCAAATTGACATGGGGAGTGAAGTAACGTTGATACCAAGACATTTTTGGGAATGCATTGGAAAGCCACCTTTACGAAAGAGCAGTTTACAACTCTGCCAATTTGATGGGTTGGTCATAAAAACTTTAGGATACTTTGAAGGTTCCTTGGAGTCAGAAGATAAATTTGAAGTAATACCTATAATTGTTACAAGTTGTAAAAAGAACCACGGACTTCTTGGAAACGACATGCTTAATATAAATTCTACCAAATTAATTAATGAGATAAAAATGGAAAAAAACGGAAAGTTAAAAAAATATAAAGCGAGTTTAAAATTAAAAGAAAATGTTTCCCCCCTCTTATTATGAGGCACGAAAAGTACCAGTACATTTGTTGCATTTAGTAGTAACAAAACTACGAAAATTAATAGAACAAGACCTTCTTGAACATGTTCCCCCTTGGGGTAGCAAGTGGGCATCACCCACTGTAGTTTTGAGGAAGACAGATGGTGATTTATATATTTGTGGAGATTACAAAATAGGTGTAAATCACAAAGTTTGTTTGGATTCATATCCTATACCGAATGTTGAAGTTGCATTACATGCACTGGCAGGAATGAGCGTTTTTACAAAAATAGATTTAAAAACGGCATACCACCAAATACCAATAGACGATAACTTCAAAGAAATAACCACGATAAATATGCCAATAGGGTTACTAAGATGGAAAAGGATGCCATATGGAATAAAAACCGCAAGCGCTATATTTCAAAGGGCCATCAAACAGGTTTTAGAAAATATGAAAAAATATGATTTGTTACCAAGACAATATATGCATAGGAGCTACTAATGAAAATGAATTAAAAAAGAAAACCAACATAATCTTGAATAGATTAAGAAATGCTGGAATGACAATAAATGTTGAAAAATGCGTAAGCAATTGTAGTAAAATATCTTTTTTAGGTTATTCCATTTCAAAAGAAGGTATATCACCAGACCAAGCCTTGATAGAAAAAATACTAAAAGTAGCTACACCTACAAATAAAAAAGAACTGGAATCTTTTTTGGGATTGGTGAATTTTTTAATATTTACAAAAATACACGGACTTGACTGAACCGTTTGCAAATTTAAGAAAAAGAATATTGAATTTATTTGGTCAGAGGAACAACAAAAAGCTTTTGATAGATTAAAAGTAATTATGGCAAAAGAAACCAGTAGTGAAAATGTTTGATCCAAAAACGGACATTACGTTAACTACAGATGCAAGCGAACATTCGATACCGGGAATATTATCACAAGAAGGACATCCGATAATGTATTTATCAAGAAGACTAACGAACACCGAATTTAATTATTCAAATATAGAGAAAGAAGCATTGGCTATTGTGTGGACAACTACTAGAGCCCGACAATTTTTAATTAGGAAAAAATTTCTGTTAAGAAGTGATCATAGACCATTAGAGTTTATATTTAACCCAAGGAAAGAATTACCTAAAGTCATGACTTCGAGGTTACTAAGATGGGCAATAAGATTGATGGCATTTGACTTTGATATAGAATATGTCAAAGGAAATTCAATTCCACATGTAGATGCACTATCAAGATTGCAATTTTACAAGGAGTCAAAAGACAAAACAGAAGAAGAATTTGAAAATGCATTCTTACATTGGGTAGAGACTGATGTTTTGTCTTTAGATAGAATGGCTGCGGAAACTAGACATGATTCAGTACTAAGTAGGATAATATCGAGAATAAGAAAAAACTCATGGGGAAATTGTTCTAGGGCGGAAAGTTGTTCTAATAAATCATTAACGGATGGAATCATAGACATTTCCTCATCATTTTGCTCTTCATATTCACCCTGGGTCCTTATTTGATCTGCATGGGCTAATACACTGTTGCTGTTTTCTTAAATTTCATATGTTGACAGCTCTATCTTCAAGAATACATCTGAGGAAGAGAGAAGGAGCAAAGTAATTCTTTTGCCAAAGAACTCAGACTGACTCCTGATCAATGAAGAAGTTTTGAGACAACTTCCAGGTGACTGCTGCACCTATTATAGTACAGATAAAGTTTTGACAGATGATCCTGTTGAGGCTGAACACTACCCACTTGAATTTCTAAACTCTTTGACACCATCAGGAATGCCTCCTCATAAATTGAGTTTAAAACCTGGCTTAATAATAATGCTACTTCATAACATTTCTATCCAGAAAGGACTCTGCAATGGTACAAGACTAGAAGTGGTGGCCATGCATCAACATTCAATTGAGGCTTCCTTGATTAGTGGCTCATTAATTGGCTGACTTGTCTTCATCCTTAGAATAAAGCTGGCTCCAAGAAACTCTAACTTGCCATTCACCTTGGAGAGAACCCAGTTTCTTGTCCATTTGTTATATACCATGACGATTAACAAGTCACAGGGGCAGTCATGGGCAATTGTATGTAGAATACTCTAGAACTTACAAACTCTCAGATGTAAAGGTTAAGGTGATGGAGACAGGCAAGAAAGGAGAAGAGGGCGAACTGATACTAAGAACATTGTCTACTGAGAGGTGGAGTGTTTACTGAAAATCTGGAGACCCTGGATTACATTAGGTATGTGTCCATGTCTAAACTTTATGTATTTATAAATATACCTGTACAAATATACACAATTTTACTATTTGCTGCCTAAGTATCTCATTCTGTTATAGATGTAGAGATTTTAATTGCTCCTTCAATACATTATTTTTATACATACATATATGTAGAAAAAGTTTATTGCTTACTCAATATTCTATTAGTTGTTCTGTGGAAATTCCACGAGTTCCACTAGTTTTTATTATTTTATTAAATTTTTTAATCCTTTCTGGTACATTCAACATTTTGGTTAAAAATCTTGTTTTTCTTGCATCAACAGGTAGGCCAAAGAATAGTATGGGAATTTTTCAGTAAACGCATTGTTTTGGAGATTCTTCCAAAAATCAAATAACTGTTGGATTTTAATAAAATTTTAAAAACATATTCACAATGAATGCAATCATCTTTTTTAGAAAATCTTGGTAATTTTTTTTTTTCACATCTGTTAATTTTACTTAATTTCATGAATTTTCAAGAAATTAAAATTCAACCCTCTTCATATTTATATTAGTTAAAAGCAGGACTCCTTGAAGAATTTATCATCAATTTGTTTTTGTCAGACAGAAACTCCATTACCAAAAATCTGTTCTGAATCACAAAAAAATGCAATAAAATGACATTATTTAATTAGAAAACTTTTAATTGCTTTTATTTTATGAATAAGGGCACTATTATCTTAAGAAAAAGGTTTGTTTTTGTTTTTTTAATAAATAGTGAATTTTTAGAATTGTTTTCAATTATTTTTTTAAATTTTAATTAGAATAATTTATAAGGTTTTAAATCTTTTAAAATTCTGTATTAATTTATGCCTTTTACATGATATTATTAAGTAAAAACTATATTTACTAATCATAAATAGAAAAGCTTAGTACAAACACCAATTTTTTATATGTGTAAATGTGCTGATTTTAGGTACCTCCATATGTAAGGTTTCAAAATGAATTTTTAAAAATGAAAAAAAGTTTTCCTGAAGCTTTCAATTTAGCTTTAAAGGAAAACTAAAGGATTTAAATTTGCTATACCTGGTAAGCAAAATACTTTGTATTTCAGACAGAAATTATATTGATTGGAATAGTCTCGAAATACTTTTTTTCAGTTAAATTGACACCATCAGCTATCTATTTTTTTAGACATTTGTAAACAAAACTTAATTTTCCGTTCTTGCAAAAATAAAATATACATTTCTGAAATGCTATTTGAGGAAAATTGGCAAATTTAAAGTTAAGTTAATCTGATTTGAAACAAATATTAATTACTTATACCATAAAAATCATAAAATGCTGTTTACAAGCATTTAACGAACCATGTTAATCGATTTATTGACAGTGGATTGACCGATGAACTTGTTCATAAGTATGGTATAGCAGATAACAAATTTCACTAGGTTTTTTTTTTCCGTAAGAGAGGAAAATCCTTAAAACACGTAACCTTTTCAGAATTGATTTATCAATTTGTACACCCATACTTCAGAAATTCTGCATACATACATATATAAAAACAAATCGAAATTCTTTTGAAAATAGTCGGTCTTCGGATCGTAATAGACTTTTTAGTAAATATAGTTTTATTTAAGAATGATCTCATTGAAATTGAACTTTAAAGGATTTAAAAACTTAATGATTCAATTTTAAATTTTAAAAAAAAAAAAAAAAAAAAAAAACAACTCTCTTGTCTTGTAGAAATTTATTTTTCGTCAGACAATATTGTCTTTCTTTATTCATAAAAGCAATGAAAAGCTTCTCTAATTAAACGATGTCTTAGTTTTATTTTATTTTTCCATAAAAAAAAAACGGAGATTTAAATTCTTCAAAAAAAATTAGCGGGTAATTTGCTTTTTAAAATTTCTAGAATCGTTGTATTTGTGTAAATTTACGTGGAGGTACCTATACGGTTTTTCATAATCATACACAACAAAAGAAAACATTATCAGAAAATAAGAGCAATAGCAACTAGTAAATTTAAAACCAGAAAGTATCTAAAATTCAATAAAACATTACCGACAATATTTTCTTAAATTTTTAAAATTAATGAGTACTTAAAAATTAAAATTGAAAACAAAGGCACTCAACATTTCAATTATTTTTTCAGCCTACAAAGCCTTCATAGAACAACATAAGCATCAATGTAAAAAGTTAATAGCTTTAAAAATTTGTGTAAATTTGCGTTTGGTTGATTCTAGAACGCATTTTTTTGTTTTTGAGAAGCTTTCCCCAACCTTGCTGGTTACCCCCCCACACACACACACACAAAACTGTTACGATAAAAAAAAAAAAAAAAGCAGTGAAATATAGTTGAAAACATAACTTCTGGTAGAAAAAGAACATTTTATTAAAAAGGTAACTGTCAAACTTATTACTATTATTTACTTAGAAAAAAATTTAAAGAAAAATTGGTCGAGAGTACTAAAAAGTAAAAACCATACTTTTTAGTAGTTTCTTTCACTAAAAAAAAAAAAAAAAAAAAGTGTCTGAGCTAAAAAAACTTAAGCTAAGTGAAACATCTATAACTATCAGATACCTTTTAAAATTTTATTAAAAGACACACATAAAAAAGTTCTTGACTGTTTTATTTGAAAGATTGGTGAAATCCCCATGTAGAGTGGCCTTGTGTCAAAGCTGTGCTAAGTTTAATTATGGTATCAATCTACCAAAAAACCTGTCAATAGCAGATATCAAAAAATCACAACTTTTTAAAGATGTCAACAACACAAACCTTTAAGAATAAGATTAAAAAAATTGGATAAAGTCTGATAAGTTCACCCAAACTAAATATTTTATTTAGTGTTACTCTAAAACTGTTATTCCTGGGTAACATTTGAAAAATTAAATGGGGGGAAATATTTGAAACGTTTTATTTTTGCATCTAATAACCGCTGTTCAAATTTTTTCAAAAGACACGTAAAAAAAAACAAAAACAGACAGTTTTTTTGTTTTTTAAATAAATTTTCTTTCATAGTATTTAAAAAGAATTCATTGATATTTTAGGTTTTTCAACCTTCACAAATAATCTTAACAAACATAATTTGTAATCCAGTAGTAAAACGACTGCATAAATCCTCCTAAATATCAGCCTCAAAAGGTTAAAAATTGAGATAAGAGACTACTTAACTGCCAAAAAATGATTCTGAGAACATTCCAATGTCTATAGTATTGAGATATAAAAAAATGTTTTTTAGTAAATGAGATTTACAATCCTTTTCAATCAAAATATTTCAGTACTGATTATCATATATTATGCACGCCTACAACATAAGTCAACAATATAGACATTAGCTAGAGTACTAATTGCAATTGAACATTCAAAATTAATTTTCTTATGTACTGTACTGATGAAAAAAGTATACGAAAGCAATAATAAATATTAATATTTGTAAACGTAAGTAAAACATTTTTAAATAATTTATCTTCCCTATAGAAATTTAAAAAAAGGGGGAAATATTTATATAGCGATTAAGAAAATGTATTCCCTTACAAATTCTTCATTTCAAAGTTAAAATATTTCTAGACAAAATGAAAGTAATTTGACGATCTCTATATTTATCAGCTTCATGATGTGTGTAACAAAAAAAAGCTTGTAATCGTCAAATGACCGGCTTCTAGCATTCATTCATTTAATATCACAGAAACTATTTTTATAAAAAGTAAAAGGTAATTCAGAGTTCAGACAGTTAAAGATTTTAAACTTTTATAGACAACTAACCTTAGATGCTTTGATAAACTCCATTTTCTTATACAATCAACTTTTGTTTGCTTACAGGTTTCAGTCAGCCATGACACAGGAATTGACTGACACATTAAAACGTGATGTCATTTTTTTCATTACTTTATTTTTATTTTATAACCAACTAATTTAATATCCATGTTTTTTAGTATTATACTAAATTAAAATCTATTACTGTTTTTGATAAAAATACAATAAAATATTTCTGCTCTCGTTCACTTCGGTACGAGAGTTCATAATAAAGTTGAAATGGCGGCCGGAGGAGGGTTTTCGTTTGGCCAATCAACTAATCCTGGATTTGGTACCACAAAGTAAGGATTTTCAATTCATTAGTTTTAAATTTTTAATTGTATTATAAAGGACACTTCTATACAAACTTCATGACAGCGGTTTCTTCTCTTCTCTTTTGCAAAAAGAACTGAAACCTTTTTCAATTTTTTGTTTAAAAAATGTAGTGAAATTCGTAATTTTAAAATTGGTAATTTCATTTTATTGTAATTGTCTTACTTTATTGTTTATCACTTCATAAAAATGATGCTCCTATTTCCTTAATGATATGCTAAAAAAAAGTAAAAATTATTTTTACTTAATGAGAAGTTTTAATTAGAAAGTTTCAAACTTTTTAAGATCACCGAAGCTATTGTCATCTATTTCGATCAAATGAAAAACAATCATTTTAAAAAATGAATGTAATTCACGTTTCTCTAAACTGCTATTTCTACCAGTTCTAAATTTAATATTAAAAAAAAGTGAACAGAAGTTGAAGCTGTGTATACATTTTTAATTACGTGTTTGTTTTTTTTAAGTTATGCACCTAACTAGCTAAAAATAATTTTTTTCTTTTTGTTGTTTTTTTTTTTTTTGTTTCTTTTTGTTTATAAAAACCCGAGTTTTGAACTTCTCGAATTTTTTTAAAGATTTTGGATTTGATTCTGAGCAAACTATTTTCTTTACAACTTCAACCAAATTTATATTAATTACTTAAAGTGTTCTACAAATCACTCGATTGGTCTCCGTTTGAAAATGAGTAAAATTTTGTATAAGTTTTCAATACTTGGAGGTTTGTCATGTCTTGGGTGAAAATTGTTTTTAAAAAATCTCAACATGTTAGGTTGATTTTATTTAGTTACCTCCAAAAATTTGCTTAAAAAAGAGAATACATAATGAAATAAATGCACAAAAAAGAACAAAAATGTTATCGTCTAAACTTTTGTTAAATTAGATCAAAGGCTTTTTTGTAATTTTGTTTTTCATCTTTGGAAATGTTGATTTTTATTTTTAAAAATTGTTTTTTCTGGCGTCGACGCAGGGCCGGGAATTTTGAGCATCTTTTTGTTTTGCGATGAAATTCTTGCAAAAATCATAATTGTCGGATTTTAATGAAACTTTCAGAACTTATTCAGAAATGAAATTATTTTTGAAACGTTTCTTTTTTTAGAAAATCTTTTTAAAAAATATATTCTTTTTTTACATCTTTTACTCTCCCCACCTCGTTTAATTTCGAGAAATTCTCTTCTTTTTTCTTTTTTTTTCTTTTAAATCACTTTAAGTTTTTAAATGAAATGTTACAAGTCCTCGGAGATGGATTTTTTTTTTTTTTTTGCAAACTAGTTACAGAAAATCTGCCCTGAATCGTAAAATAAAAAATGCAATGAAAAAAACCCTAATTATTTAATAATTAGTAGAAATGCTTTTTTGATTTTAAAATGGATGGACAGTTGGACACTTTTTTTTTTTATTGTCTTAAGAAAAAAACATTTTTTCGATGAATAATGAATGTTTTTTTAATTTAGAATAATTTCTAAACTTTTAAATTGCAGTGGTCACGTGATATTGTTGAATGTTGTTAAATTAAAACTATTACAGTTACACTATTTGAACACAGCTGTTCAAAGGTTCCTATAGCCGCTAGAGCCCCACTAAACTTTAAAGTCAATTCAGGTTTGCTATGGTAAAATTTTCTATTCCAAGTAAAAATCATCACAAAAATAGCAAGTCATTTTGTCACAGCTTATTTTCTCTGAAAAAAAAATTGATTTTCATACTTTTATAGGGGTATTGAAAAATGACTGTTTTGTCAACAAAACTTTTTCCTGAACCCAACGAAACTAGGTTTTTTTTTTTTTTCTGAAAGCAAACAATATTTTCAAACATTTAAAAGTAAAATTGGCTGGTGTAAATGAGTCAAAAAAATTTTTCAAGGGGTAATGTAAAAAAAATAGTGAAAATTTTGCATTTTTCTAATTATAAACAAAAATTTGTTTGGAAAATCAGAAGCAAACCATAATCAAACTATTTCAGGAATAAAATTGAGTGTGAAGGAAAACAAAATTCCTAGGGGGTCAAAATGCGACAAAGTCCATTGGCAATTTTAAATTGTATGGCCGCCAGGGGTTAAAAAAAATTGACACTCCGCCATTTAAATTTTTAGTAAAAAGCGAAGGTTTTTCCGCAATTCCTTTTACTGACCACCGGAAACCGTTTTTTTTTTGTTTTTTTTTTTTTCAAAATAGCAGCAATAAGGAAAATAGGGATCAGTATTTAAGCCAAATTGATGTTGACATACCTGGGTCAAAGGCCAGCTAGCCAGCAAGCAATTAACATTAAAACAAGCTGTCATCAGCTTGTAAATAAAAATCCCACCACTTACAAGATAAGAGTGAAAGGGGGGTAAAACTAAAAAGGCTTGATTTCTTTTTTTTTCTTTTTTTGTTCAAACCTATATTTGAACAATGGCTTGATGTCTTGTGACCTGGGTGATGACAAATTTAGGTACCTCTATGAGATCGCTAAAAAAGAGCATAGCATGCTGAAAAAGACACCAAACTTGATGAAAACAAAATTTTATCGTCTAAATGTTATTGTTAGGAGGAAAGATCAAAGTATTTTGGGGGTATATTTTTACATTTTTTAATTGTTCCGATCATGTCCAAAATTTTCGTTAAAAAAATTTTTTTTTTTTTTTTGAGTCAGCAAAATTGACAGATAATCGATTATGGCATCCATTTTATTTTATTTTTTATTTTTTTTTTTTCCATTTTATAAAAAAGATGAAAATCTCACTTTGAAATTCTTTTAAAAATCAATTATCATTTTTTCAAAACTTATTTTAAGAAAATGAGAAATTATGTTTATTTAAAATATTTTGAACCAAGGTTGACTTAGCTTCTGTGCCGAAAAGATGTAATTTAAAAATAAAACAAAGCAGGTCATAAACTTTTGTGTCACTTAGGTGTTGAATGACGGATTTATGTGATCATAATTTGTTCTACGGAAGACAAAAAGTGAAGTTATTTAGATTTAAGTGAACAAATTATTTACCTTGTTATTTTTAAGGAAAACTTTCAGCGCTCTATTTTTTTTTTTTTTTTTTTTTTTTTTTTGTACTTAGCTTTCACCTTTACGTTTACGATGCTTTATGAAAAATATATTATAAAGAAATTAAAATAAGACTGTTAAGAGTGAGATTAAATTTCATAAGAAAGGTATCTAATTAATTTATAGATACCTTTCTTATGAAATTTTATCAGAAGTGTACATAAAATACTATAATTTTATGTACATTTATTACATTTTACTGTGTTATTTGTATTTCCATTCATTTTATTATTAATTTTGATATTTCATTTATGGAAAAATGTCATAACTGAGATTAATATAAAAGTAAGATCATATAAATTTCATAAGATGATACTGATACTTGTAGGTACCCTTCTCAGTTGAAATTGAAAAAATCAAATTAACTTCTTCCACGTGTTTTTCATAAAAAGTAAAGGCCTTAACAGCAGAGAACAATGCTTAACTCAAATAAGCAACTTAATTGTATTCTGGTTGGTCTTCCGTATTTTATAATTACAGTTTGATTATAAACACAAAATTACATTTCTTAATTACTGCGGATCTTCTGATTAGTCAAAAAATCAATTTACAATTTACAAAAAAAAAAAATCTATCTCATAAGGACACTTAGGAAACCTGATGCGGCTTTTTAACTAATTTTATAATATTTTAACAACTTAAATGTAAAAAATCTATTATAATTAAAGAAATAACAAATAATTGTATTAAAAATTCATTTTTCATCGAAAAAATTTTTTGCTTTCAGAAAATATTGTCCATATTCATTTAAAACAAATAAAAGCATTAAAAATTTGAAATTAATATATTTGTTTTATTGAGTTTTGTATGTTACAATTCAGAGCTGATTTTCAGGTGGGGGTCCAATTAAAAAACAAAAAAACATGATTTGCATTCCTCAAACCCTTGTGCTTTTAACTATTGTAATCACTAAACCCGATGTCATCAAATTTCTAGCGTTTTCATAAAATTAGTTATGTGGGGGGGGGGTAATAAAAAAAAAAAATTCTGTCATGACTTTAATAAAAAAAACATTTATAATAATTTCGATCATCTGTGAATAGTTTCTGAAAGTTTCATTAACATCCAACAATTCTTTTTATTTTTGCAAGATTTTCCAAATTAATGTGTGTCATACAAAAAAAAGTGCTAAAAATTGTCTGTTATTTTACTAGTTCCGGTGATACAAAGAGAAACAAGGTTTTTTTAATCAAAATTTAGAATGTTCTAAAAAGAAAGAAAAATTTTTAAAAATAATTAAAAAAAACTTTGGTCTTTCCTCTTAATAATAACATAAACATTTAGACGATAATAAAATTTTGTTTTCGTCAAGTTTGGCATCTTTTTCATCGTGCTATGCTCTTTTTTTTTTTTTTTTTTTTTTTTCTGCAGCATGTCTTTCGTATTTCCCATTGTCGTCAGGTCATATGGCAATTCTCTTCAGTCAGCAATATTTTCATACTAAAGTGAGCTTATGCTCTAATTTTTTCACTATAGTGCCCTAGAAACGTGACAACTTGCCTACCATGTTTATTTTCTATTTTAAGACCTTCAATTTTTTCCACCTGATACGACTTTTGGGACTAGCTTTTTGATTCTACGCTAGTACTGATTTGAATCTTACCACCAGGCAAAAATTTTCATCATAATTGACTTCATACTTTTAATTGAATCAAGTCACATTTTGTATTATTCCCCCATCTCCAACAACATTGTATCTTTACTTAAACCCCCACTTAATGGCAGCAGCTTTCTGCCCACTAGACAATTCATTTATCAATATCCTGTACATCATTCTTTTGAAGTAACTCAACACTGAGAAACTTCATTTGATAGGAGAATCTGTAAATAAATGCCTTGGTTCACATCCACTTTTTTGCAAAAAATCTGCTCTAAATTGTCAAATAAAAAAAATGTAATAAAATTTTTTAATTAAAAAAGCTTTTATAAATAAGATGTAATAAGGACACAAAATTGCAATACTTAAGGATTACTATTTCCAGTAAGCAAAATACTCTGGTGTATTTAAAACAGAAATTATATTGATTTGAATCAAACTTTTTTTTTTTTTTTATTATTATTATTATTTCAGTAAACTTGACAAAGTCACTCATTTATTTTGAGACATTTGTAAATATAAGTTTAAAATAACTTGCAAAAATAAAATACACTTATCTGAAATTTTATTTGAGAAATATTAGCTGATTTAAAGTATAATTAAGCTGATTTTAAACAAATACTTTTTTATTTTGTTTAAAATATTGTGGAAAGCATTTTTTCAACCCAATAGTAGCTGATTTGATGTGTTGACAACCTGATGAGTGATTTTATCTGCAAAACATAATTTAATAAAATAATATGAGCAACTTTTGTTATATAATTTTTAAGTACTCTGTAATCTTAAAAATTTAGGATAAAATTCTTCATAATGCAATGTTTTATTAAATTTTAGAAATGTTGACTCTGAATTTACTATAGTCATCACTCTTATTTTCTGATAATGCTTGCCCATACTTACAAAAATTGTGACTAATTTTGATTATTTGCACTAAGCTCTTCCATTTATGGTTAGTAAATATAATTTTCACTTAATATAGAATTTTAAAAGATTTTTTTTTTTTTTTAATTATTTCTCCCAAGCAAAGTGGGAATGCTACTAGTATGCAGGGGGTTACAGAGAGTGAGGGTAAGAGAAAATATTTTTAATTGGGGGGGGGGTTTGAAGGAAGAATAAAAGTTAAAAATTAGAAAGAAAAAGATGTTCATCGACTTATTAAATTTACAATATTTAAATTGTATTTATCAGGGAAGCAATGAAACTGAAGGGAGTTCACAGGTGGGAAGTGTGAGAAAATAAACTGTTGGAGTAGAAGTAGTGGTTACATTTACATAAACAAAAAAAAATTTGGGTCCTAGATGCTAATCTAAAAAATATGCACTTAAATTCATGTAGCCAGGCATGAATTTTTGGGACCTTTAAAAATTACCAGAGCTCATGCCGCAATTTTGTTGGTATTATTGCTTTTCTCTAGTACTCCATATTCCTGGTCCTCATATAGTATTCATTTTCAGGGTACCAGGGAAAAATCTTGTCAGAGCAGTAGCCATAAAGATATTTGTAGAAAAGACAGAGGGAAGATCCATCACGTTGGTGAGAAAGTGACTGAAGTCGAGATGCCAAGTCGGGATCGATTACATTGCAGATTCTTCTTTGGATTTTATCAAAAACCTTGAAATGAGTAGCAGGGGCATCTATGGCAACAAGTTTCAATGCACTGACAAATAATTTAAAACTTAATAAATTTTTCTAATTAAAATTTAAAAAGAATGAAAACAATTCTTGTAAATTCCTTATTCATTGAAAAAAAAGAATTTTCTTAAGACAGCAGTGTCCTTAATATATCTTAATTATAAAAGTAATTAAAAGCTTTTCTAATTAAATAATGTCAATTTTATTGCATTTTCTTTTTTTGCAATACAGAGCAGATTTTTTGTAAATGGTGTTTTTGTTTGACAAAAACAAATTGATGATTTAAATTCTGCTTTTAACTAATGTAAATATAAAGTTCCTGAAAATTTAATTTCCCGGTATTAAAAAAGTGTGGGTAACAGTTAAACAATAAAATAAAAATAAAAAAAATAATTTTATTCATGAATAAGTTCTGAAAATTTCATTGAGATCTGACAGTTGTTTGCTTTTTTTTTTCTTTTTTTTTTTTTAAAACACTTTGGCCCACTGCTGACACACAAAAAGAACATTTTGGATATAATAAAAGGATTGAAAAAAAAAATAAAATAATAAAAAATGATTTGGTCTTTCTTCTTAATAATAACATAAACATTTTGACAATAAAATTTTGTTTTCATCAAGTTTGGTGCCTTTTTCATCAGGCTGCTTTTTTTTTTTTTAGGAAGAAAGTGGAGGTACTTAATGAGTTTTATTGATGCACTACAAGAAAACAATTAGCTTCATTTCTGTTAAAAAAAGATGCAAGGCATTAACTATTGAAATGAAACTTATATGATCTACCAGAATTGCCCATCATTTTCATTTTTGAGGATCTGCTTAGATTTAATAGTTATTGATCTCCATTAGTATATTTTTTTACTTCAAGCTTATGTATATGAAATTGCATTTATGATTTTTTTTTACTTCTCTGAAGCTTGCATCTTTAGTTATACAGTTGAAATTGTCTCCTCACCCAATAGCACACAAGACAAAAGTTTTGACCAACTTTGAATAGTTATAATTTGGTATTGGTACCATTTTTTTATGTTTTATCCTGCACTCTGTCTGTATTAAAAGTTTTTAGATCTATTGAAAATAAAATTTTGTTTGGGATACCTGATAGTAATTGTGAGTTCAATTCTTGAGCTGGGTAATACAGACTTAATCTCAGTACAAACAGGGCAAGCAATAATTGAGCAGCACTAAATAAGTTGAGTTATCCCTAAACATGGATAGCAGAAGGGAAACAATCTTCCCAACCACTTTAAATAAAGAGTAAGTTTGAAATGTCTTGAATGTTATCCCGATCAACAGACCTGAAGTGATAATAACAACAATAAACACATTAGTCCAAATGTAAATAATGTAAATCTTCATTTGTTGTTCAATAGATATGACGTATTCGGCTCAACTTAATGATTTCTTTATGATCTTTGCACACACATTACTGTGCCTGATTCCAAATACTTGTTATCTGCTTAGAAATGAAGAACTGTGCTGCTTTCTATCCATGCATGGCTCACAAAGTGTGCCTTGTTTATGTTGTAGTCAAGCCAGTCTACTAGTTGATCTCTTGCTAACTTCAAGTTTTTTGCTCCAAAATGGCTATATCGCTGATGCCAAATGTCTGGTTTCCATATCACTGCTTGAACATGCTGTGACTGTGTGAGCTGTCCCTTGCTTTTTGACACAATTGACAGAATAAGTTTCCAATCTTAATAGAAAGAAATTTTTTTTTTTTTTTTTTTTTTTTTCACTTAATTTGATTCCATGAATATGAATATCTTTTCAGATTTCACATTTTTTAAAATATATTCAATAGGTTGTGGAATAGTTTCTGTACATACAAAATTTTACAGCTTGCAATTTTTTGATATTTTAGCCTTCAGCTCAGCATTATTTGCTTCCTTCTTGTAATCATTCTTTTACAACTTCCAATTTTGGTGCATCTGGATTTACTTTGAGTGCTGCCACCAAAATTTATGTTTCTGGAAAGCTCACCAAGAGATGTAATACTCTATCCTCCTTATTCATTCGATCACCAATGATTAACCATTTTTCAAATATTACTGTTGTTGCTTGGATATGTCTCTCTACCATGTGTCCTTCCTATATCCTCAGCAAGTACCATCTCTTCAAAGCCAATTTGTTTGGTTATGTCTTCTGAAATTGATCTGCTGATTTTTTTTTTTTTTTTTTTTTTTTCATATGCTATCAGAATCACTAGGATATCCAATCAAATACAAAAGTGACTGTCCCACTGGCTGCACAATTGTCACCAGTCTCTTCTCTTTTTTTTTTTTTTTTTTCTCTCTTAGATACAAGCTATTTCATTTGTCATTATATTGCACTCTCAACGTGGCATAATTTACTCCATTCAGTGGCTTGCTTTGATTCTCTTACTATGTTCCAAATAACCCAATTTATGCCAGGCTCCTCAAACCAATAAAAACTTCTTTCACAAACTGCAAATTCTAAATGACTGCTTGACCCACAGCTTGCTAAATTACTTGTTCATTTCGGTCATACATCTAACATCAAAATTAATTCATAACACATTAAAAGGAACCAGCAAAGTCCACACCTGATGAAAAGATTCAGTGAACAGCAACTCTACATAACTCTTCAGAATAAAATTAAAAATGTTCATTAAAAACATAAAATATCGAAATATTAATAAATTCTATAGTTTTCTTAATTTGTGAAATGTCTTTAATATTTTATGATACCTAAACTGATTATAAGAAAATCATTCTATTCCTACATATTAGAAAAAAGGACACCATTTTGTTTACTTTCTCTTCTTAATGGTCAGAATATTTTTCAATATCCTCCCAAATATTACTATTTCTTAAAAAAAAAAAAAAAAACCTCACTAACTTTACCCATTGCAAACGTTTTGGGTTTTCTCCATTTTTCTCTTAACATATAATTTGAGATGTTGAATAAATTTGCTAAAATAGCCACAAGCTTAATGCACTTCCATAAAGTTCCATGGAAAGCATTGCATCAGTCTTTTCAACAATGTCATATGGCATGTTTATTGATAAAATATAAAGTCTGTCTATATTTCTGAGATGAGCTATTGTAATTATTTGCATTATTTACATTCAGACTGTTGTCCTCATCTTTATTGCCATATTCACAATGCATTGGCCATTGTACACTCCAGCCTCCTTAAAGTGATTGGAATTTTGAACTGAACCCTTTATTTCGTCCACCAAGGTAGCTTGTTCTAGTTCCACATGCCTTGCCTCTTCCAGATGTCTCAGTTATCTCCCTTTAAAACAACTCTCCAAGATTTGTTCACCACTGCAGTAGCGAGGTATGAATTTTTGGGACCTATAAACTTAATGTCTTAGTAATTATTTTTTACCAAAGCTCATGCTGCAATTTTGTTGGTATTATTGCTTTTCTCTAGTAATACATATTCCTGGTCCTCATATAGTATTCATTTTTATGCTTGGTCAGCTTAGATTTTTGTTGCCTAAATTATGTGCTGATTCCTTTAGTTTTCGTATTTTTCTGTGAAGTTCTTTATTATTCATACATTCCCAAGGACAAATGTCCCAGTGGATAAAAGTATTAGTTGGATCCAGTGACTTGATGCAAAGAGTTGTGAGTTCACTATCTGGCTACTGCAGTGGTGAACAAAATGCTGGATAGTTGACTTAAAAGGGAGATAACTGAGACATCTGGAAGAGGCATGGCATGTGAAACTAGAACAAGGGTCCAGTTCAAAATTCCAATCACCTGAAGAAGGCTGGAGCATACAACAGCTGAAACATGAATATGGCAAAGATGAGGACAGTAATGTAAATATATATATATATATATATATATATATATATATATATATATATATATATATATATATATAACCAACAATTACTATTCTTAAAGAGTGCTCAATACAAAGTAGAGCAGATACAATTATTTTTTTAAAAAAAAATTTATAACATAAATATGTTATAAAATCACTACAAAAATAGCCATTTTGTTTCAACACCCTCGGTGTCTTATCAAGTGATGATGTTGAAGATAAAATAAATGGTTTTAAAAGTTTCAAATTAATTGGTGATCCTTCGCTAGGGGAAAACATTGTTACAAAAGCTAGAATGACCAATCAAAATATAGGAAGATTCAAAAGCTTGACAATGAAATCATGTTATAATAGCTATTCAGATCTTTAGAATACGGGTAATATCAAAAAGAATTTATTCTAACCAATAATTATTAAATTATATAATAAAATTTGATATTAAAATTAAAAACTGCCAATTTTAAAATACAAACTTAATCACTATTAAGTTTAAAAACTATAAAATTACTGAGAAAATGAAAAAAATACATGTTATTCAATTTATTTCTTCGTTGAAATTACGTTCAACCAGACACTACAATATCCGGTCATTACGTTCAATCAGATGCTACAATATCCGGTTTTTAAATCTTTTTTTTTATCTATATATATATATATATATATAAAAACTGACTCTGTGTGTGTGTGTGTGTGTGTGAACTACTCGAGAACCATAAGGCATATTTCCACCAAATTTGGAGCATAAATTGTACTCGATACTGGGTGTGTCTGGGCAAAAGAATTAGTCATTTTTCAAAAATGAATAACTGATAATCGATAAATATAATGTTTAAATGGGAATTCCCATTAGTTTGGTTGTTTTTAAACTTTCAGACCTGAAGTCTAAACCCTAAGCCTGATTCTAATGAAACTTGATAAGTGTATGCAACTTACTTTCACGCTTATTATACGCTATATTGATTTTCGTTTCTCTTGATACTGGGACCCCCAGGGTGCACCAAAGGGACCAAAAAAAATTCAAATTGCTTCGATTTTGAAATTTTGCATGTTTATTACGCTCTTACAATGAGATAGAAATCAGCTGTCAGATTTTTTTTAAATGCATGAGGGGGCCCCAAGGATGACCCTATAAACCCCTTGATGTCTCAGTTGCTTTTCAAGTGTATTTTGTAGCAGTATTCCCTAATTTCAACGAAAATTTCAGTACATATTGAGATTATATCGACTAACTGAAGTAGTCACTTGGAATTCACTGAAAATCAACACTGGGACCCCCACGAGTTAGGGGACCAGCAGGGAACCCCGAAATTTTCAATTAAGTCTACAGTCTTGGCCATAAAGTCGATTAAATAGAAAGCTTAAAGATGTGCTTTATTATTTCAATTACTATTAGTCTTAAACCTGTCCTTTGGCTTGAAATTTGGGACCCCCAAATTTTCAGATTGCTTCAATTTCAACGGAATTTTGCATGTATGTTACAATCTTAAAATGAATCAAAAACGATTATCAGATTTTGAAAACTATATAAAGGGACCCCAAGATGACCCATGAACACCTTGCTGCCCCATTAGTCTTTCAATTGTAGTGGTTAGCAGCATTCCGATGAAAATTTGCACATAATTTGTGTTTAGATCAATCGACTCAAAATCAAAACTGAGACCCCATGTGTCATAAATACATTCTGAAAAATATCAGTTTTTCCCATGGATTTCTCGTTTTGGTACTGAAATAGTTTAGTTTGCATTAACTTGACAGCAAAAATTATATCCTTCCTTAAGAAAAAAAAAAAAAAACAAGTGCAAACAAAAGTGTACACCGATGAGAGAAGTGCATGTAGGTATAAGACGCATGTGCGAGATTGATCGAGATGTGTAGTGTGTACAATTGGTTTTGCTCCACATGCAATGATTGATCAAGTTATGTAGTGTGTACTATCGATTTTGCTTCACGCGTAGTGTTCATTAGTGCTATGTGATGAAATAAATGCAAAAAATCTCATTCGCATCAAAGTTGTCATCCAGTAAAAAGGTAGGCTGCCTTCATTAAATTTAAATTTGTGGAAATCATATTAAAAATGTTTAAGCGTAAATGCCAATTTTTAATTATGTATTTATCATCTTCTAATCAGTGTTTAAATGCTTACTAACTCATATATTTGGAAACTTGAGCCCTAAAATTTTGACAGTTTATTATAAGTGCATTTTTCAGAATTAATGTAAAGACCCTCTTTCAATTCATTTATAATTATGCTAAACTTAGCGTGTACATTTTAACATTCATAGTGAGTAGGTTTCTAGCTGCACGTTAATTTTTATTTTTATCACTGGAACGTTTTTTTTTGGTAGTCTATTTTTAGATAAATCCTAAGTTTACAAGCTTGCATATAATCGTTTACCACATTCCCGTGGTCTCCCTTATAAACTTGCATTTAATTTATTGTCTATATTTCCATTAATGTGAATAATATTCTTGCTTTTTAATTGATTACTTCATTGTTATTCAAAAAGCTTAGCCAAACCCCTCCAACTACAGCCTGACAGTAATGCCAAGAAAGCGAAATCCTTCACTTGGACATGCTACTACTACAGCCAAATGCATGAAAGCATGGAGAAGAAACGCTTCACAACAAGAAACTCAAATTAAACTGACACAAAATGCTATTCGTACAGCTAATGCAAGGTCAGCAGAAACTAATGAGCAATGGTCAACTAAATGAGGAAGGAACGCTGCCAGAACTCCTGCTACTCGAGCTGTCAAAACTGAGCGGCAAAGAACAATTCTATACAGTCTTTGTGAACGTTGGTTTTCAGCCTTGGCATGGCTGCTAGGAGAAGTCTTGGTAGAATTTCTTCTCCTTCCACTGCATGTTGTTCATTCGATGTAGTTTGAGCAAAAGCTGTCAAAGCATTTCTCTTCAACAATTTTCAAAGATCGATTGCAATTAATGTACTCTTTATTTGCTGACAAATTTTTTTGTATCTTCTGCGCTTCTGTAAAAAAACAACATTTTCCTGTTATAAATGTTTTCACACTTCATGTCATCATAATTTTTCATCATATAAATAAGAGGCACTAAAGAAAAATCTTATTTTAACTTTACAGATTGGATGAGGTTCATGATCTTTTTTTTAATAAAACCAGGCAACGCCGGGTAATGCTGCTAGTAAGCTATAAAGTCGTTAACCTTTAGCATAATTAATATTACTTCCCTTTCCACTGCATTCTTTTTCAAGACCTCTCAATTGCACTAATCTTATTGTTAATTTCACTTGGTTGTTTTCTGTTGCCATAGTAGGATATGACAATATAAAGTTCAAACACATTATTGTTCAGGGATCAGTCATCTTTATTGGCAGGATAAACTTGTTGCACAGAAAATGAATTCATTCATATACAGAGTGATAAAGGTTAATTGTATTATCTCCTATTTAATTTAATTTAATAACATAAGGGGTGAAAAGGCCTTCAAATGATAACTCAATATTTTAAGTTTCAATGACATTTTCTCCTTTGTTTTTCAGTACTGGATTTGGTGGTACTGGCCAAACATCAGTTTCAACTGGTAAGATTTTTTTTTTTTTTTTTTTTTTTTTTTTAATGAAACTTGATGTAATGTTTTGATACTAAAAACAAAAGATGTTCAGTCATTGAGAGACTGATGAGTACACATATCATTCAGAATATATCCATTTATGGATATTTTCATTTTAACCAGCAATAAAAAAGAAATTGAAAAACTTAAAGCTACATTTGAAAAAAAAAAACAAAAAAAAAAACTCCATTCTAAAATTTTAGCAATAATAACAAAATTCTATTCAGTGTTGTAGAACCCAATAGCAATACATACTACTTCACTATACAAGAAACCCACAAATAAAAACTCCTGCCATCTCAATTATAATAGCGAATATCCACTTAAATACAAAATAGCAATAATAAACTAAATTTCTAACGTGAGTAATTGTGATTTCATATCCATGCACGTTATTTCTTAAAGAACTCAGTAACATAAAAGAAAGGCTAGTCAATAATGATTTTTCCCAACTACATTATAGATGACCAAATCAAATTATTTCTTTCAAAAATAAGCAATAATAACAAAAGTTCAGAGATATTAATATTAATATATTTTATCAAAACCATAAATTAGAAACAGAACAAATTCACTCTAAGGAATATTATAAAAAATTCATCACTCCAATTAAACAAACTAAAAATATCAAGTTAATTATTTATAACAAAAATTTCAAAACAATCGACCAATCAGCAATAATAATTCCCCAACAAAATCAAAACTATATAAAACCAACCATATTTATGAATTCCTTCCCAATAAAAACAAACTCATAAATAATTATATCTGACTTATAACCACTCATATATTAAGATGCTGACCCTACATCTCTCAGATCAGAGCTCCATAAGGGCCCATTACCAGCATAAAATATATCAGCTTTGATATGCAACATAATTGTTGAGAACTCATGTGATACACACTTCCAACAGCAAAAAGCATCTAAAAATAATTGAACCTTTTATCGTAATAAACAGTCTATAACAATATCAACTATGAACATAGCCACAATGTATTGGCTGTATTTTAGAACTAAGAATAAATCTACCTTTCAGCAACTTGTATACCATTTACAATAGCACAACCCAAATCTTTAAACTGATTAAATTACAGCACTCAAACTGAACAATCATTGAGACAATTACTACATTCACAGGTGCAAAAGGATCTTGTTTGCATACAAGAAAAACATAAAAGAAAATGTAGTGAAAGTACTTTGTCACTCATTTTTAATGAAACGTGTATTAGAGAGGCATTGCCACCTAAATGCAAAACTATATATACACAATGTGTGGGTATTTATGTATTGTTTTTGTTAGCGATCTCAAAAACTCTTGGTGCTGAGTTTTGGGAATGTTGATGGAAAATCAATCTGTAGAGAAAAATGATATTTGTAAGGTATTTGAGGAAATGAGGGTTGACAATGGAATCTTGAAATGGGCTCTTAGAAAAACAAGTAAAATAAATTAATCTAAATTCATCCAAATAAACAAACTAATAAATTATTAAATTAACCATTAGAAAAAAAAACTAAAAAACAAAATAAAGATAATCGATCCAAATAAATACACAAAGTAATAAACAAATTAAAAACTGTTCCCGCCAAAATAATAGAATAAACTACAACAATCAACCCCAAAATTGAATAAATAGCTTTAATTATCTTCCATAAAAACACTGATTAAAATAAAAATAAATATATAAGATAAGAAATAAAAATAATAAAAATAAAAAAATACATATATAAGATAGGAAGTAAAAATAATGACTGGCAACATAATTTAACCCAAATAAATAAACAAATAAACAACTTCTGGTAAAATAACCACCAAAATAGACTACCCACAATGCACCACTGACCCGTATATATAAATAGCCGAGAAAAATAACAGCACTCATGGCCTGACAATTGCATCCAGCATGAAACAGACTGTCGCCTCTAAGTGTTGCCTTCTATGTTCACTTTTATATTTACCCACGCTCTCTCTGATATTGAGCACTTTATCCCATAAATATAGCACACCTTAAGACTATATTTCTTGTGTATGTGTGCATATATATATATATATATATATATATGGAACACATTCAAGTTCTCCTACACTGTAAGCATGTCAAACTTCCTGGTGTATTTGGATGCTTCTGGCCTTAATGGATTAATATATTTTCTCAAATTAAAGGGAATACAGTTATGGTTTGGTTTGATTTATGACATATCAACCTCAATGGGTTATTTAATGTCAACAAGATTTTTGCTATAGATTCATATGAATAGACTATTCTTTGTAAGAAATTGCTTTGTAGATCAGGTTTCATTGACATATTTTTGTAAAGAGAATTTTTGAGTATTGTTGCACTGATGTGTTTTTGGAGAGTTTGTAGAGAAATTGACATTCTCATTTCATTTATATTTTTTTGCAGAGACTGTTTGAAGAAATTATATTAGGTCATCCATGTTTTGCTTTCTCAAAGAGCTCATACATGTTGTTTATATTATAGCATTTTTGTCTTGAAAGAGCAAGGTCTGAACATTTGGTTATTATATGTTTAATAGTGTATGCAGTTTCACATGGTTGACATACTGGTTGATCTTCATTGTAAGTATAAGTGGATTATTCTCATGTGGCCAATGCATAAGCAGGCCAGTACTACTTCCTTTTATGATTTTCTGAAAACTGACTTCCATTCTCCTATTGGGCTGAATTGTAAAGAGCTTATTGTGTAGATTATCATCCCAGCACTGTTGCCATTCCTTTTAAATGTATTTATTAATGACCTCCTTAAAGTCAGTGTATGGGATTTCAGTTGTTGAATATACATCCATATCTAAAGCTGATTTGACTGTTAGGTGTGTGTTATTGTTACCTTCCACTCCGATGTGGCTAGGAATCCAACATCGTTTGATGTCTTTGCAAGTAATACTTATTTTGCATAGTTTGATAACGAGTGAGCTTTTGAATTTTTTTTCCTTCAAAGCCCTTAGGATGGATAGTGAGTTTGAAAAAAAATTAAGAAATTTTTTTTGTTTGTTCTGTGTAATGATATTGAGAGCTAGCACCATTGCATAAGTCTCTGCAGTAAAAATAGCACTTCCCTTTGGAAAGTACTTTTATTTGTAATATTGTGGCTCACTGCTGCACATCCTGTCTTGTCCTCACACTTGACCTGTCTCTATAGATGGGTGTATGTTTAGGATAGTTTTCCAATATGCCCTGAAACTTGTTCCGGAATGTAGGTTGGTGTGTAAAAAATGCACCCACTCACATTCCAGGACAAGGTTTAGGGAGTTTTTAACCTTTAGCATGCTAAATTCTTTCTAAAATTGTTCCCCCTGCCATTGCATATTTTTTTTAGGATGCAAAAACCTGAACACTTACTGTTTTTAAAATTGTTATAACTTTCTTTGTATTGTGTGTATAGATTTTATTTTTTGTATACTAATAAAAGAATGAATGAGTAATATTTTGATGTAATGCATTACGTTTTGCATGCAGGTTTTGACATTGAAAACAAAAAAAATTGAAACACAAAATAAAAAACAAATACATTGACAATTTAACATACTTTAGCTTTCCTTGTGGAGTTCTGCTGAGGTGCAATAAGAAGCAAAATAGCTAAGAAGGCCTTCATTTCGTCAAAAAAAGTGATGTGCTTCATAGTGTTTATATACAAGAAGGTACCAACATTTGTTTGGTCGTTCACCTGATTAGCATATTGATTTGTCTCGTTGACAAATAAAGTTATTACTTTGTTGTTTATAAATAGACAAAATAATTCACCTTCAGAAAGGCTATTGGTGCATCGATGGTCGTCAGTAGCTTCCATAAAATTAGTCAGCCATGGGTGATAATAGCTACTAGTGGTCGTCATCATTTCCCTCTGTCGCTAGCGTGCTTATCATATTCAACCACTTCACCATCAATATCGGAGTCCAAATACAAAAAAAAACTTCTGAAAGGTTTTGTTGGATGTTGATGCAGCCATTTTTTTTGTTTACAAAATTCAAAAAAATTAATGTGGGTTTATTCGATGTTACACCTCATGTAGAGTCTAGAAAAATTTAAAATGCCATCAGAAAACTGAAGTTTAGCCTCATTCCAAAACAGTACTAGGCAATTTCCAGCTTAAAATGCCAGAAATAATAGTTGACAAGTGTTTCTTTATAGCAACTGTCTCAAGGCGACAGAATGCGCCTAGAGCTGCAAAGGGAGAGAATTCCATGGCGACAATTTTCGCCTCCAGCGTGGTAAATGTTAATTTGAGTTGCTTGATTGTCCATGGTGGAATACTGGCTGCAGTAAGATCCCATGCTCTTCAGCTGGGGATTTCATCCTGAGTCCATATGATTGTATTGTATTGTCTTTATATTGGAATAAATCACAGTAGTTTGGTTTAAAGGTACTGCTGTAAACTGGGTTAGTTAGGCGTGATTTTATTTTGGCATAGTACTGTATTGCCAATTTAGTGCACCTTATATGTGGAGGTGTTTCATTAGCTTCTGTGTGTAAGCTCTCCACAGGGGGTGTCTGAGGTCTTGATGATAGTTTGCATTGAGTATTTTTAGGTATGATTTTCTGACTGTCCCCATGTCTTAAATTAGTGTAATCTAGTTTTGAGCCAAGTAGTAATCTGTATAATTTAATGTTTGTCAATCTGCTTTTCATTCATTATGGGCTACCACACACACAAGTTGGAGGACTTTACTACATTTTATTTTTAAATATTTTAGATGGGGAGTGAATGTTAATTTTTTGTCAAAGATGATGCTTAGGAACATGATGTTCCACTACTAGGATTTCTGCTCTGTCTAATTTTAAATGGGGGTTGATGTGCAATTTCCTTAATTTGCAGAAATGTAAGCATTGAATCATTGAGGAGTTGTCTTTCTATGATATGCATATTTTGTGATCTGTACATTATTAGAAAGTTGTCGATATATAATTGTGGTGAACAATCACATAGTAAGCGAGCCAGAATGGCTTGTATTTGGTCCAATGAAAAATAAGTTTCTTACCTTAAGACACGGCTCGTAGCATTGGCATTTTGTTTTTTGAAAATGGCATTAATCTCCACTCTTCATGTTGGTCTGTTCCAACAGTATATGCTGTAACAGTGGCTTTTGTACAGCTTAGCATGGTTCGACCAATAGCAAATCGTGTGCTGATTGGTCAGACTGGAGGAGACTATTTGTGAGGTTAACTGAGGACAAAAGCAAAGAATGCTAACTGGTTAGTTGGCCATGGTGTTGTCCTGATAAAAAAGGACTGAAACAATGAGAAGGCATAACTTCAATCATGCCATACAGAAGTTTTGATATTCAGCTGATACCCAAATTCAGTGGGGCTGTTACTGATCTACCAATATAGAATGGATTGAAAATATGGAGTTGGTTTGTGAACTCTGCGAGATGATGAAAGTCGAGCAGATACTGCCATTGCACTTGCAAGCTGGAGCTCTTACTGTGTATCAGCAGCTGACTAAGGAGCAGAGGTCAGATGCAGAGTATATTAAGCAAGCCCTTATAAGTGCATATGTGGTGGATTCATTCACTGCGTATAATCAATTTGTATCACAATGCTTTTGCCCAGGGGAAACCATAGATGAATTTCTAGCAGAGTTTGCTGGTTGGTGGCCAATTGCGCATTTGTTTCTGGACTGCCACAATAAGTCAAGCAACTTCTCTGAGCATCATCCAGAATGGACACCATGACTTTGGACCAGACTTTAACTCTGGCACAGGCCATTATGACCGATAGCAAGGAGTCCGAGGAGTTGGTTGCTGCATCAGCTCAACAAACGAATAATGTTAACACACAAATGGGCAGCATTGTTTGTTTTAAGCATTTTGGTTCAAACCACCTGGCAAAGGATTGGAAGTGAGCTGGATAGATCCCCGATATGCCTACAAAAATTACTCACCGACACATGTTCTTATGTGGGAGATTTGTCGGCCACTTTCCAGTTTGCGACTATCTGAGTGGCTACTGCATTTGTGTAGTGACAAGCAAGCGCCCTAACCACAGGATGGAATGATGAAGTTGAGGATGCCTCTCTTACATGCTAGCTGATATAATAGCCAGAATACACAAGGCTGATCCCGTAGAAGACTGGTGTGTGAGTGGCAACAAAATGAATGTGTTGGTAGATGCAAGTTCTGTAGGCACAGGAGTGGTATTAGAAGTAAATGAAAATGTCATCAAGGATGCGTCTGGCTGGCACGAATAAATACAAAGGCATCTGGGGAGATGGTTGAACACATTTCATGAGCTTGTGGCTGAATATGGCTTGACAGTGGACATAACATTGGTCAAATCCAATCTGAATTTGTTGGACTGTCTTACTAGGGCGCCACAAAGGTAATTAAAACTACACAAGGCGGGAACAGAGCCAGTACAGTCAGTATGTGCCACTACAAAGACCAAGTTGGATGCACATCAAGTGGCTAATATCCACCAATAAACCAGACACCTGGGTGTAAAAAGAATCCTGTACTTTGTTAGGTTGGTAAACTCTTGGGTATTGCCAGAAGTTGTAAAAGTGGTTGTCAAGGAATGTGAGACTTGCCAATCCATTCACCTGGCTCCAGTGCAGTGGCCAAAAGGAAAGCTGGATGTGAGGGACAACTGGAGTAGGTTAGCATACCACCACGGTAGTAAGAATTTTCTGACAATCATTGATTGTGGACCCTCTCTGTTCACAATATGGTGACCACTATGTTGACAAGATTCTACCAGTGTAAGTTTGTCAGTTAGTCAGGTTTTTATGAACGGGGTCCGCCACTCTAGATATTGACTGACAATGACACAGCATTTATGTGCAACCATTTCAAGAATTTTTTGAGTAATTGGGGTGTATGTTTGTGGTTCCAATGTGTCTATGCACCTGCCAGGAATGGCATAGTAGAAAGAAGCCACCAAAGCATTAAGATCATTCCAGCTAGAAAGCAGTGCTCTATACTGGAGGTGGTCTACTGGTATAATGTTACGCCTACAGATAACCACTTGCCTATTATGGCACCAGTTGATGCACTTCATAGGTATCATACCTGCATATGGGGCATCGAGGCTATGACCCCGTCTGAACTTCAGGATACTTGAGGAGTATATGAAATGGGAGATGTCATTTGGGTGGAAACTCCTCATGGGAGATGCACGATTATTTTAGAATAGGTCACATAACTCAGGTTAATAGTTCAGTCATTACACATCAATAGAGTTCCGTGTCATGTGAAGGACTTTCATCCCTTCATGGGATCAGTTCCGACATCTACAGAGGACAGCAATTCTGAAGAGTGAGCAGTTAGTAAATTTGAGGTCAACTCCACTATGAGAACCAATACTGAATCCTTTGAAGACAAAACAACCTTAGAGGACGACGACTTCCCAACTGTTGGTGGCCAAGATACTAATATGGTACATCCCGCTAGCTCTCCTGGTGACAGTTCATCTGAGGACAAAGCTCATGTTGCTCCACTTTGGAGAAGTACCCATCAAAGCTCCCGACTATATTTTCCGTGATCATGAAATCAGTGGGGAGTGTGGTGAATAATCACATAGAATGACATGCATCTGGGGCAAAGGAAAATAAGTTTCTTACCTCAAAACATGGCACATAGCATTGTCATTTTCTTCCTTTGAAATGTTATTAATCTTCACTCTTCATTTTGGACTGTTCCAGCAGTATGTGCTGTAATGGTGGCTTTTATATAGCTTGGCTTAGTTCGACAGCAAGTCATTTGCTGATTGGTCAGATTGGAGGAGACTATTTGCCTGGGTAACTAAGGACAAAAGTGAAGAACACTAATTGGTTAGTCGGCTGTGGTGTTGGACTGATAAAAAAGGGCTGAAACTGTGAGAAAGTGTAACTGGTTTATGTTGGTGAAGTGTGTGGAACTCGAGAACGATGGATTGAACAAGTGGTATTTTGTATTGTATGAACAACATCCAAGGAATAGATTCCTTTAACTACAATAGGGAGCATCTCATTCCTGGACTTAGAGATTTAACTATGGAGTTAATTTTGATATAGAAAAGGGTTGTCGAAAGAATGCTTCCTTGTGGAACGCCTTCTTAGTTTTGCAGTTCTGATAGTGTAATTCCTATATGGACTTGAAATCTTAGGTTTTTCAGGAAATTGTCTATGAATTAAGTTTTCTTTTTAGGCCCAGTTTGTACTTTCAGATTTCCATGTTGTGTGTGAGATGTTCCTTCTTAATGAAGGCTTCCTTTATGATTTTTTTTTTTTTTTTTTAGGTGTATTAAGTGGTCCATGGTGCCTCTTTTTTCCTAAAAGCACATTGGTAGTTGCTGATTAAGCCTTTAGTTTCCAGGTATCAGGTCAACCTGTTGTTGACCATTCTCTCCATAGTTTTATATAGGCAATAGGTTAATGCTATTGGTTTGTAGTTTTCAGAGTCTGTATCATCCTTTCCAGGTTTTGGAATAGGGATGATGAATGACTTTCCACATTTTTAGGAAGTTGTCATTTGTCCATAATTGTTGGGTAACTGTTTTATGAATTTGTAGTGGATATCTGGGCCCACAGCTGTATTGTGAGCTTTCTTTAAAGAGTCATTTAGTTTCTTCAGAGTGGATGGTAGGTTAGAGCATTATTTGATTTAAAGCTTAGTTTTTATGTTTTTCCGCTTTTAGTTTGAGCTTTAGAAATTGTTGGCTACCGTTCTTGTCAGGTGAATTTTTAGAGATTGGTTAGCGATATTCTTTTTACTGGTTATTTTAGAGTCATTTATTGATCTATGTTTTACAGTGTTTGTTTGGTACTTGCCTGCTATTTTCTTTATCAGTTTTTCCAGCATTCTTTTTGGTTTCCTTTAATTTCTGTGCTTTTTTATTATTATAAATGCATAAATTGTTACTTATATTATTCGGACTGTTATCCTCATATTCATATTCGCAACATGCACTCAGACCTTCAAGTGATTAGAATTTTGAACCGAACCTTTTATTTCGTCCACTAGAGTAGATTGTTCTAGTTACCATGGCCCTTCCAGATTTCTCAGTTTAACTCAACTCTCCAAGTTTTGGTTCACCACTACAGTAGCCTGGTATTGAACCGACAATAGTCACTGGATCTAACTAATGTCTTTATCTACTCAGCCATGTGTCCTTGAGGACATCTGTGTATGAATTTCTGGGACTTATAAAGTGGAATTAAACAATTATTTTTTTTTTACCGAAGTTCTTATTTTTTTTTTTTTATTATTGCATATTTTTTACAAGAGCTTATATTGAAATTAGACAGTTATTCATTGGTTTTCTCTATTTCTTATTATTACTGGTTAAGACTTTTTTAAAATTTTATCTTTCATTATGAAAGGAGATTTTTTGGGGACTAGCTTTATTTTGCTGGTTCTTATTTTTTGTGTTTTTTTAGTGATATTCTCATGTTTTCTATTATTTCACCTCATCGATGATAGTGGACAGGTTTGATCTCCTTTTCCCTCCATATGTGGTTTTCTACAACTGTTTTTTCTATTTCCCAATGTGTTCTGCCTTTACACCCTGTTCTTATTCTTACCTTAAGTGGGCAGCCTGTTTCTCCTTTATTTCGTCCACAGTTGCAGAGGATGGTGTTCCACACAGTCCTTAGAATATCTCTGTTTCCTCTATTTCTCGGGGTTTTACTTAGAAGAGGTGTCTGTCCAAGTGTTGAACAACTTTTTTAATCAAGGCTCTTGATGTTTTTTTATGGACCACAGATTTTTTGTATTTTCTCTGATAATAGAAAACTGAGGGTAGGTACAAAAAATGTAGATTAATAATTAAAGTTTTGTTTGAAATATCCTGTTCACCTGAAGGTCCTTCCCTTTTTGGTTTGTGTCTCTATAACTCATTTCAGAAATATGACAGTTAAAATATTTAGTAACATAAAATTTATATTTTTATTAGCATACATGAATTTAAACTTCATTTACTGGTTTATTCAGTGGGATATATACATGAGCAGATGTTTTTGGAAGACAAGGTCATTTAACAGCAGTCAAAATAAAGTAGTTGTTAAATTTATTTTACTTTTTGAGGTACATCATTCCTAACTAGGATGGATGTCACCTGAAATTTGAAGCCCAGTGTCATGTGTGTAAAAATTGAAGGTATTTTTATATTCCATTTGTCAGTCAATTAAGGAATTCTTTGAGGGCAAAAAAAGATAATTGAAGGTCTATTATTTATGCAGTTCAATTAAATTAAAATACAAAAAGAATAAATATTTTTGTTCTTAAGCTTAGTATGTGGTTCTGATTTACTTTTTTAAAGCTTTTGAGTTTGATGGGTTTTGAATTTAATTATATTTGAAACCAGTTTGTCAAATTGATTCACACAATTTTGGAATTTGGTCCCTGAAAATAAATATTTTTTAGTTTTTGGTTCTGTTCTTGTGGGAGATAAGTTGGAAAATCTAAATCTTTAATGGTTTTTGGTGGACAGATAGGAGATCACGTGGTGACCTTTGCTTTGTAAGAGATTTTGTTTCATTTTTTTTTTTTTTTTTTTTTTTTTTTTTTACTTGACTAAAATTGATATGTTTGAAAATAAAAGAAATATTTTTTTTTTTTCTTTATCATTTTCAATTCCTTTCATTGGCAACAATAACAGAGACCATTTGATTCAGTCGGAAAATATGAGTTCTTTGTAATTTCTGTTAGTTTTGAAATTTAGTCTCATTTGTCAAATATATTCAAATATGAATTGTCAGATAAATTTAGGTACCAGATTTGTTGTCAGAAAATTATTTGAAATATATTTTTAGATATGAAGGGCCTTTGGGAATGTGATCGACTAAGAATAATTTTCCTTGCCTCCATGATTGAGATATTTCATTTATGTTTCATGCTATACCTCATTTTCAAAAGATCATGCTTTTCCAATAAGTTAGGAATCTTATTTCATAATGGCATTCTTCTTCTATAAAATGAATCCCTTTGACCACATTTTCTATATATGGGTTGACTTAAAATTACAGAATGACTGCCTTTTTTTGGCATTAAAGCAAAGAAGTGGAGGAGGAATATATTGTTTCATTGGCTCAGTGTTTTAAAATAAATATTTTTATTGTTTAGGATGATATTTGTAAACAAAAACAGGAAAATAACATCTGTTATAGTTTCTCCTTTCCTTTCATTGGAAATCCGACTGTAATTTGATCCCCTAGAAACCATACCCAACAGGGCAGATGTTAAAGCGTTCAATTGTGGCCAAAAACAACTCATCATGTTTAGATTTCCAAAGTCTATAGACATGTTCAAAAATCATTTTGAATGGGAAGGTTACTTTTTATTTTAATGTTATATTCTGTATTCAATCGAAGTGATCTTTCTGGTGGCACAAAAATGTATTGTTAGGAGCATTTAGTTTTAGCTAATTTCATTCAAATTTTGGGGGTTTTGATTATATTTTGACAGTTGTCATATAAGCATGCATTTTAAAAGATTTTATCAGCATTGTTATTTTAAAAGATCAAAATAAAGTAACAAAGAAACCAAAAAATTGTGCTATTCACGCAGGGTTTTAATATTATTTACCTTTTGGACTAGTATATTCATCTTTTTATTGTTAAAATTTTTAATGCTAAATTTCAAATTTCTTAGATTTCTATTCATACCACAGTAACATTCAAAATGTGATTTTGAACTTTATTCAATCCAGAGATAAATTGTTTTCATTCTGCATTTTATGCTTATGGGATATCTTGTCTCGGTTACTATCTTCACTTTATTTAACTTCTTCCATTGAACTAGAGTATATAGCACTATCTGACCTAGAGATAGTACTCAAAACTGCCAGGGAACTAGTTATGTTTGGTTAACCAATGTTTTAATCCACTTGACAATCCAGTGATTTATTTTTGGAAAACATACTGCCTGTACTTGGTTGATAAACTTTTGAGTGTCTTTTTTTTAATTCAAACCTCCCAGATAGTATTCAGTAGCTCTTCCTTTCTATTTCTACCAAGGCTGGTTTCTCAGGAAGTACATACATGCTGTTTCTTTCTGTCATCTTATCCACCATTGTTTTTCTTTGTCAATTATCTTGACTTATTTCCCCTCTGTATATGATCAGTCATACCTGATTTTAATGAAAAATTGAAAAAAAAATAACATGTTAAGTTTCTCCAAATTCCTTAAGAACTTCACCTAATAAATCAGCAACCGTAAATATTCACTTTTTTTTTATCCATTCCAGTAGTAAAATAAAGTTGAGGGTGGATGTTCTTATGTTTGCTGTCATATTTTTGATATTATGATTGTTTTTTAGGGCCTAAATTTGAAAATGATGATAAAAGAATTTTTTACTCTTTTGTTTTAAAACTTTTTGCTTTAATGGGGGCTGTTTTTAGACACAGCAAAACAAATGAAACTTTTGTTATCAAACCACTTTATAATGTCAATCTATTTTGTACTTTTTTTAACATTTAGCAAAGTAAACTTTTAACACTCTTTTATTTTTTTATTTTTTTTTTTTTTTTTTATAGATTGAAGTTTCCATCTTGTTTGTTTTTTTTAAACTGAATTCCTTTTTGAATATTTTTTTTATTCCCATTAATGTGAAAAACTAAAATTTTATACTTTGTTGGAATAAGAGATGAAAAATAGAAGGAATTCTTTTGTATCTTTGAGATATACAAGAATTTGCAATGTTGTTTCAATAAAAAATAATGTGAACAATGGAACGTATTTTTTTTTTTTTTTTTTTTTCATATTCCTTACCATCAAATTATTAATTAATCATAGGTAACTCTTTGAGAGATGTTTAAGAACAAGAAGTTCCAATATTCACATACTGCTTTTTTACTGACACTTCTGTCAATTCAGGTTTTCAGTCTGCCTTTGCATCAAACTCAGTAATTAATAATGGTTGTTTTTTTTTTGTTAATGATTTTAAATCATCCCTTTTAGTTATAAAGGTATTTCAACACTTCTCTACCAAAGATTTTTGCATGCTAATAAATTTATTCTTTCAACATTCATCCACACACAGGCAAGTTTATTCATTTTATCCTTTTTGAAAAACAACTTCAATGAAGTGTTTTCCTATCCATTAAATATGTACACTTGATGTTTTTACAGATCTTATCTAATAAATATAATTGAAAATTTTTTCATCTCCTATTTTTAACTTAAATTTTAAGTCACATCAATGATAAAATTCAATCACATTATTAAAATAATTACTTAACAATTTGATTTATTTCATTCCTTGCCTTTTTTAAACAAAAAATGAACCAATTTTGAATTAATTTCCCAAAATTGTGAGGCATCACTACTGTAGTTCAAACTATAATAATAAATTATATCCATGTGTTTTCACTTTAAGTTCTACAATAATAACAAATAATAATAATATATTTCAAATGCAAAAAAACAAAAATAGCTTTGACATTGGTTTTATCTTATATTCTAATTATCATTCTAAAGAATGGATATTTTGATTTGTAAAAGCCAATGTGTCATCCAATTCCAGTTAATGTAGGTACCTCCACAAAATCGCTAAAAAAAAAGCATATAGCTTGATGAAAAAAGACGACAACCTAAACGAAAACAAAATTTTATTGTCTAAATGCTTATGTTATTATTAAGAGGAAAGACCAAAGTTTTTTTTTTAATTATTTTTAAAAAATTTTCCTTCTTTTTAGAACATTCTAAATTTTGATTAAAAAAAAAAAAACTTTTTTCTATTTGTATCAGCGGAACTAGTAAATAACATAGACAATTTTAGCACGTTTTTTTTGTATGACACACATTAATTTGAAAAATCTTGCAAAAATAAAAATAATTATCGGATGTTAATGAAACTTTCAGAAACTATTCACAGATGATCGAAATTATTATAAATATTTTTTTTTTATGAAAGTCATGGTAGAAATATTTTTTAAATATTTATTACCCCCATAACTAATTTTATGAAAACGCTAGAAATTTGATCGCATCGGTTTTAGTGATTACAATAATTAAAAGCACAGGGCTTTGAGGAATGCAAATCATGTTTTTTTTTTTTTTTTTTTTTGGACCCGCAGTACCTGAAAATCAGCTCTGAATTGTAACATACAAAACTCAATAAAACAAAGATATTATTTAATTTCAAATGCTTTTATTTGCTTTTAGTTGTTTTTATGAATATGGACAATATTTTCTGAAAGCAAAAAATTTTTTTCGATGAAAAATGAATTTTTAATACAATTATTTGTTATTTCATTAATTATAATAGATTTTACATTTAAGTTGTTAAAATATTATAAAATTAGTTAAAAGCCGCATCCACTTTCATAAAGTGTCCTTATGAGATAGATCTTTTTTTAGCGCATTGTAAATTGTATCATTTTGACTAATCAGAAGATCCCCAGTAATTAAGAAATGTAATTTTGTGTTTATAATCGGGCTGTAATTATAAAATACGGAAGACCAACCAGAATATAATTAAGTTGCGTTATTTGAGTTAAGCCTTGTTCTCCGCTGTTAAGGCCTTTATTTTTGTGAAACACGTGTGGAGAAGTTAATTTGATTTTTCAATTTCAACTGAGAAGGGTACCTACAAGTATCAGTATCATCTTATGAAATTTATATGATCTTATTTTTTATATTAATCTCAGTTATGACATTTTTTCCATAAATGAAATATCAAAATTAATAATAAAATGAATGCAAATACAAATAACAGTAAAATGTAATAAATGTACATAAAATTATAGTATTTTATGTACAATTCTGATAAAATTTCATAAGAAAGGTACCTATAAATTAATTAGATACCTTTCTTAAGAAATATGAAATTTAATCTCACTCTTAACAGTTTTATTTTAATTTCTTTTTATAATATATTTTCCATAAAGCATCATAAACGTAAAGGTGAAAGCTAAGTACAAAAAAAAAAAAAAAAAAAATTAGACCGCTGAAAGTTTTCCTTAAAAATAACGAGGGTAAATAATTTGTTCACTTAAATGTAAATTATTTCACTTTTCTCCTTCCATAGAACAAATTAGCCTCATGGAATCCGTAAATATATCATTCATCACCTGTCAAGTGACGCGAAAGTTTATGACCTGCTTTGTTTTATTTTCAAATTACATCTTTTTGGCACAAAAGCTAAGTTAAGTTTGGTTCAAAATATTTTAAATAAACATTATAATTTCTGATTTTCTTAAAATAAGTTTTGAAAAAATGATAATTGATATTTAAAAAAAATTTCAAAGTCAGATTTCCAGTTTTTTAAAATGGAAAAAAATTTTCAATTTTGCTGAAAAAAAAAAAACTAGATTTTTAACGAAAATTTCGGACATGCTAGGAACGATTAAAAATGAAAAAAATACCCCAAAAATACTTTGACCTTTCCTCTTAATAATAACAAACATTTAGACGATAAAATTTTGTTTTCGTCAAGTTTGGCGTCTTTTTCATCATGCTATGCTCTTTTTTTAGCGATCTCGTGGAGGTACCTATGTTTTTATTCAGCTTTCTGGATTATAATCAATTACTCTAAAATTACAAATTTAATTTGAATTCATTTTCTTTTACAGTTATTTGTTTATTCTTTTTATTATTTCAAATTTTTAAGGATTTATAGTCAACCATACTTTTTGAATTCTATACATTATCTTTTGATTGGGATTTTAAAAAAAAAAATTTACTATTAATGTGTTTTGTTTGTTTGTTTTCCTTTAAGGATTTTTGGGGCAAATAAGTTCCATTTTTATTTCCACAGGAGGTTTTCAAATTTGCTGGTGAACTACAAAACCCACAGCATCAACTACTGCAAGTTACCTTTTTGGAAGTAATACAACTACAGCTTCAACTGGAGGGTTTTCTTTTGGTACAACAACAACAACACCTGCCACTTCAAGTGGAGGTTATTCTTTTGGTAGTTCTAACCCAGCAAGTCGGGGTGGAATGATGTTTGGAATGCCATCAACTACTACTAGTACAGTTACTGCAGCCCCTGCAGCTGGAAATAGTGCTTTTTCATTTGGTAATACACCATCATCTTCAGCAGCAGCAATATCTACTTTTGGTACTTCTTCCACCCAAACATCAACTGGTGGACTCTTTGGATTCAAGCCACAGAGCAGTGTTGCTCCTACAACAAGCAGTGGGTTGTCTTCAAATTTAAATACCAATTTTTCATTTGGACAGCAGACTACATCAGCACCTACTTTTGGTGCACTGGGTACTGCCACAACAACTACAGCATCATCATTTGGAGGATTTTCTTTTTCAAAGACAGCCACAACATCAGGTTTTTATTTAAAATTATATATTCAATTCATTTGTGATTATTTTTCTCAACAATATATAAAATATTGTTTTAGTTTAAAACAAAAGTAACCTTGGCTCCTTTATAATCACACAAAATTCATGTTGAAAGGAAAAGTGTAAAAATCTTTTGATCCTTTAGGCTTAAAAGCTGGAAACAGTTATGCTTTCTGATTTCAAGAATAAGCGGTCAATTACAGATTAGATGTAGTCCCCCTTAAAAAAATATAGAAAAAATTAAAAAGTAAACCAGGCAAGAAGTGTGTGTGTGTGTGTATATATATATATATATATATGCACTTTTGTGGTTAGAACATTTGCTTTCTGACCATGAGACCTGGGTTCAAATCTCACCACTGTTGATTAAATTGAGAGGAGACTTCATTGCCTGATGTAACCAGTCTGGAGGGGGATGATCCCAGCATGTGGCACCTTTGGAAAGTGCCTGAAAACTATACCCCAGGTTGCCTTGTGAGTGAATTTGGGTAGACGGAACACTTGGAGGACTGTTGATAGCTGTGCTAGCACAGTCACAAGTCATTGTAGCTGAGGGTTTGAGTGTGCTGGCCTTGTTCAGATTGTTGATCATGCTAGATAATATGCTCTCTCCCAGAAACTAACTAAGATCTGCTTAGCATGGTTGCAGTATAAACCACAGGTGCACTCTGTGCATATTGAATAAACACAAATATGCTTGAGCAAACATTGAATTATTGTTTTAATTTAGCCAAATTAGGCATATCAAAAAAATATTTTTGGCCAGCTAGTATATATTTTTTGTATAATGTATACCCTTTTATTCAACAATAATTTAAAAAAATTTTAAAAGATAGATGGAAAGGTTTAAAATTAGTGTTACATTAAACATTTTTATAGAGAGAGAGAAAAAAAAGATAAAACAGGATACAGTAAAAAATCAGCACATGCTTTATTCCATTTTTGTATATGGTACTAATCCATGATTGTACATTTAGATAAAAACATAGATAAGGAAGAGAATAAGAACCATTAAGGTAATGAATAATCTTGGTTGTCAACTCCTGTGGAATTTCCATGAATCCAACTAGTTTGTAAAAAAAAAAAGTCTTGAAAGAAAATCAGGGTTCAAGGAACTTTTTTTAATGGCATCCTTAAATATGGAGTGTTACTAATGAACAGAGAAAAATTTTGTTTGCAGACAATTATATAAAGATGAATACTTGAATTTCTGATATTGTTTTTAAGCAACATTTAAACATTTTTTTTTATTTTATTTTATTTTTTTTTATTTTTTTTTGCAATCTTGAAAGCTTGATCATTACTTATTGTAAATGAACTACAGTATATTTATAATCATGATTTCTCTCTGAAGCATTAGTTTGGAATATTTTTCTTATGAGGTGCTGAAAAGTTCTTAGCCTAAGCCACTTCCTAAAATATGACCAAACAAGATTTTTTTACTTTTTTATAAGATCTTTTCAGCATCTCTTGCATATGTACAAAGCTGAATACTTCCAAAAAAGGAAAAATAAACAAGGAAATAGTTGTTCACCCTCCATTTCAGATCATTTATCTATATTTAAATTTTCACTTGGAACAAAAAAAAAATAATGAAAGAAAAGGTAGGGGTTGAGTGACTCTGAAACTAGAGCTCTATTTTTATTAATGGGTATAACAGTATTCATGAAATATAATATTTTAAGGAGTTTAATTACATTAAACTGATCATAGCAGCTTGAAAAAAAATTTACACTGAACTGATAGTGATTTTTATTGACATGTTCAGGCCTTTGCATCTATGTCAGAACATTCAGATTTGTCACAATAGAGGAAGGCTCTCTGAGTTAGCATCTTTAGATAACAATAACCAAAATTGATATTTAAAAAAACAAAAAATTGAAACAGCTTACATTCATTGTTACAAATAGCTTTATATTATTAAAAAAAAATGAATAGAAAATTTATAAACTTGAATTTATTTTATTCTTTTGTTTTTTAATTAATTTTAAATAAAGTGTTTGAGGATTGACTAATTTTGTTAATAATTTGCCTGCATAATCTGTGCTTATTAATAAGAACCTACTTCTATGTGTAATATTAAATGTGGTTTTATATCATGTAGGAAAAATATTCTTTAATAATTCACACATTTTTTGTAGGACCAACACTTGGAAGTAACACAGGATTTGGTCTTGGTGGCTCCAATTTTTTATCTTCAACTACAACTAGTGCAGCATCTATTACTGGGAGTATATCAAGCTCACAAGTAGCTTCCAAAGGTTTAGGTGGGGTTGACCCTAAAGTGTCTGCTGGAATTTCAGGTGAATTTCAATTTTACAAAATTTGTAAAGATGTTTTTTTTATTCTTAAAATAAAGATTCTTGTGAAATAAATGTTTGTCATTATAATTTTATTTAAATTTTTTTATTAAAAAGTATAAATATTTGTAATATTTTACTCTCATAATGATTTTTTAAAAACTTCTCTTCATCCAAATAATATTTGTGCCACTTAATGAAGTGTTTGTGCTGCAGCAGTTATCACTGGGTAAATGGAACCAGCAAATATTTCATATTCCAGCTGAAGGACAGTACTGAAACCAAGAGTAGAATCCATTCCCAAAACTTCTTTTTTTTATGGGGTATGGGTTTTAGATCAAATGGTTTGTAATCCCACCTCATTAAAACAAAAAAACTAAAAATGATTTTTTTTCAACATGTCAGCTGAAGGACTGATCAAATTCATGATCAACAAACTTCAGAAACATGTTAAATTTAAAAAAAAAAAAAAACTATATTTGAAATAAAGAAAAAAAAATCAATGAAATTTATTGATCAAATATGAAACTTTCATGTGAATGAATTTAGTTTGAGATTTGTTTTATTGTACTGATATGGTTATGGTTTTGTATTAAACTTCATTTGGTCTGACAAATAACTATTTGAGATTTATTTTTATATAAAGTTGAGTTAATGGCCTTAAGGATTTCATTTATTACTAAATATGGATTGTTTCAAAGAGACACATTTAAAAACCCTTTATATACAGAAAGCTGTGGATAGTTTCTAATAATAATGAACTAAAGTAGCTTCCATTATAGACATCCATTACCATTTTTATAAACTACACAAGTGGAGAAAAGTGAAAGTAACAGGCAACTGAAAGGAATAGGATTAAATGGCATAAATTTTAAACATAACCTGAATTGGAATATATATATATATATATATATATATATATATATATATATATATATGATCATTTTCTCATATCAACAGTTAAAAATGGCTTTAATTGATTGAATCCTTTAGTTTCTAAAGATAATTCTTTATCAGATCTTAGACTGGTGCTACAGAATCACAAAGAACACCTCATTTGAAGACTTCCAACAATAGCAAAAACTAAAATGTATAGCACATGTAAATAGAAGGGAAAATTATATAATCCAGATGATTGACTCTCCACACTCTTTTAAACAGTTAAAATTGGAAACTCTCATCAGTAGTAGAAAGAGTGATAACAGTGGACTTGAGAAGACTGTTTTCCTGAAGCTCTATTTTAAGAGAAAGATTTTATAAATTTCAACTGACCATAATGCTAACTTTTCAGTCAATGAATGCCAAATGTTTTCTGTATGGAAACAGCTATTCCCACCATTACCATTTCAGCTAATTAAAAGGAAACGCATAACCACTTCACTCCTCATTTGTAGCTAGCTGTATATGATACACTGATTTTGTCAATTGTAACAATTGACAAAATAGAGTTGAAAGTTTATCTCAAATTGGCTATCCTAACTTTAACTAGTCTCTTTTTGAAAACTAAATATAAATCATTTCTTTTCATTAAAAGAATTCAGCCATCAGTATCCTATCAACATACTGAATACTATGAAATCCAAACTTTCTGCTAACATAAACAATTATAGATGATTTGTAGACATAAATGTGGAGAGAATAGAAATACTTTTTGTAAAGGATAGCAAAATTTTTTCTCTTGTTACAAAATTCAGTAATAATAAATATTTTAGGTGGAAATTAGCTGGAAAATAAATAATACCAGTATATAAATTCATACAGGGAACATATTGATATAGTTTTTAATTTTTCCATTTGAAAAGTATCTTTAAATATTTCAATTTTATTTTTTAGTTCATAATTAAAGAATTTTATCTATATTGTATTAATATATAGACCAATCTTTCTTTGTCTTATCCAGTTTAGAGGGAAGGAAATCTCTTTTGTAATCTATAGATTTTGGCATTTGAAGATTACTAAAATTTTAGTGGGTAGAGTAACTATTATCATTGTTATTGTAGAAAAGCCCATTAAAATGTTTAGCATTGGAAGGTAATTAGTTTTTGGTTTTAGTTTCTATTGATTGTTAATGTTTCTGCTAATTTCTGGATACAATAAATGTTTATGGCTTTCATCTTTACTAATTTAATATTAAATACTAGCTATATTACTTATTTTTCTTATCTGAATATATTTTTCAAAATTTACATTTAATTGTATTTTATTTTACTAGATGGCAGTGGACAAAATGGAAAACAAATGTAAGTTCATGACCTTTTTACAATAAAATTCAGAAATTTTTTAATTAACAAAGAAATTGGTTATGTGTGACAAAAACATATTAACGTTATGACTAAAGAATATTGTTCATTTTTTTTGTACTATCTAATATGCCTTTCTCTCAGACTAACATGATTATTTTAGTAGTTATACTTACAATGCTTCAGCTGTTGTACTCTCTACACTTCAAAAGTCTGTCATACTTACTAACAGTTTGAACTGAATCCTTTATGCAATCAATAAAGATAGAATATTCTCATTCCATTTTCCATGCTGAGGGGATATCTCATACCATTTAATTCTCTCTTGTCTATTCACCTTTGTCATTTGTCTTGGTCTTCCACTCATTTGGAATATACAACTTCCACACTATCCCACCGAGAGATTTCACACATGACTGAGAGGAAACTAGATATGCTTTAACCAGAGCTTTATCAGGTATGAAGTGAAAGTGGCAGAGAATAATGCGGGAAGATGACTAAAAGTTCTAGGTACCTCCAAAAATTCTTAAATACCTAAGATTTAAATGTATATAATTTTTTTTTTGTTTCTTCATAAAAGAAAAATCCTTTTCAAAGCTTTCCCCAGCTTCAATTGAAAGCTAAAGGATTAAATTTTCTAATTCCAGAAAAAAAAAATATTGTGGAGTATTTCAAATAGAAATAGGAATGACTTTTAGTCAATTCTTTCAAAAAAAAATCAAAATAGCCATTTTTAACTTTTTTTGAGAAATTTAGACAAAACTTATTTTTTCCTTTTTGAAAATCCTGCTAAAATAAGATATACATTTTTGAAATGTTACTTTCATAAAATTAGCAAATTTAAAGTTAAACTAATCTGTTCTGAAACAAATATCACTTACTTATAACATAAAATTTTCCAGACAAACATTTCTTAACCTCGGTGTATTGTTATTTTCACTTCTCCATCAATAATTTGGTGGCTGAATATGTTGACAGGTTTAGTAAGGTGCACCAAAATTGACAGAACTTTTTTTTTTTTTTTTTATAATTTAAAATACTATAAAATACTATAAAAATGTCTTACATTGAGTTACCTCTATAATGGTATTTCATTATTTAATAGCTAAGATAATGATAAATAATTTTATTAATTATTAATATTACATTAAGTTATTACATTTTTAATTTAATAACTGAGATAATAACTAATAAAATTATCATTATATTAATAATTAAAATATCTCACTCAGTTATTGTTTAAATTGATAAATAAAATAATTTTATTATCTCAATTTAATTTTTAATTTAATAACTGAGAGTGAGATAAGCCGAAGACCTTTTGTGTCAAGGGGCTTTCCCTAAGGAGACAAGCTTCGAAATGCGTGACCTTTTAACCATAATGTCACTTACGAGATATCATACTAAAAAATATATAACATTTTGACACAAAAAAAAAAAGTCTTTAATTATGGTTAAAAGTTTTGGCAGCATGATTTGTATTAAGCTTTTAATTTTCACTTAGTAAATATAGTCTTCACTTAAAAACTTGATAATCTACCTCATATTCTCTTTGGAAGAATTTTAAACATTTCTTAAAATTAAAGAATTATGAAAAAAAGTAATAGAAAAATGCAAACAATTCTTGTAAAAATTCTTTATTCATTGGAAAAACATTTTTTCTTCAAATAATAATGTCCTCAATGTATATTATTTATAAAAGCAAATAAAAGCCTATCTAATTCAATAATTAGATAGTTTTTATTTTACAATTTGGAGCAGATTTTTTTATAAAGTTGGCAGTATTTGTGAAAAAAATTGATTTTATTTCTCCAAGAAGTCCTGCTTATAAGTAATATAAAACAATTTGCAAACTGTTTGAAATTCTAGAAAATTTCATAAAATTAAGTGGTGGTGATGGTGGTACAGATGTATAAAAAAAAAAAAATTTACCAAGATTTCCTAAGAATAAAAATTACAAAAATAAATTCATTCACTTTTGAATAAGTCCTGAAAGTTTCATTAAAATAAGATAATTATTTGATTTTTGCAAGAATTTCCAAATTAATGGTTCTTCTTTTGACTCCTGCTAAAAAAAAATAAAACATTTAAAAAGGCTACTACCAAAAGTAGTAAAAAAAAAAAAAAAAATTTTTTTCCAAATTTAGAACATGTTAGAAAGAAAAAAAATAATTAAAAATATTTTGTTCTTTCCTCTTAATAATAACATAAACATTTTAATGATAAAACTTTGTTTTTATTAAGTTTTGTGATGATTTTTTATCATTATGCTATACTGATTTTTAAAAAAATTATTGAGGTTTTAATCAAAAGAATCAGCATGCATATTAATACTTTGACAAAAATTTCCTCAGACTTAACAGAGGAAAACCATCTGAATCACTGATTAAGAAAAGGATTAAGCTTCTTCTAAAAAAAATTTATCAAGTAACCTAAATAATCAAGTTACTGGCTTAAAATTTCATTAAAAGCACAAGGTAATTAAATTCTTACAGGAATGATGATTTTACATGAATGCTCTTTGCAAGAGATTTAGCAATTTTTGTGCTAAATTTTGCATCGCTATTTTGTTCACTTTGCTGAATATATTTTGTTCATTTTTGTGAGTAGATAAAGTTTTGTTTTAAATTTCAGTAATTCAAAAGCTCTGAAAGAAAGCCAACTACCAAACCAATTGAGTATGTGTGTGGAGCCTTTAAAGTAAGTTCATATCTCATTTGAAATGAGTTTAAATTGTAAACTTAATTTTATTATTCATAATTAAGAACAATAAAAATTGTAGAAAATGTTGTCTACTTTTCTTATACTTTCTTGATAAATAGGGCTTTGCTGGGGTTAAAGCACTTATGGAAATCCAGCAATATATTTGAAGAAAAGACTTGTGCAGTGTCTCAGTTTCAGAAAGTTTAGCCAAATTTATATAACACAATATAGTAATCATATTTTTTTGCCTGATGTTTAGATTACCAAACTCTAGATTTACTTCAAAAAATGCATATATGCCTAAAGTTTAATTTAAAAATCCACAATAAGAGATTAACAATAACAAATAATAGAAAAATTATTATATTTAGTAACAAAAGTTGATATGATTTATCATCAATTTTAACAAACTCAAAATAGGATTTTTTTTCTTTTCTTTGAGAAAAGTTGAGAACTTGCATCTTTTCATTTAAAAGATACACTTTACAGCTTCTCTTTGCTAGCATCACTAGTGTTAGGATCATTATTAAATAAAACATGAATTGTTTGTTTATTAGCTGAGTAACTGAAAGTGTAGAAAGCAAAACCACAGATAAATAACTGAGGGCAGGGAAATAATGTGTAGAAATTTATTAGTATTTTAATAAGACTCAATTATTTTATTGATTAAAATCTTTTTTTTTTTTTTTTTTTTTTAGGATCCTTACTGGAAATAGGAAAGTCATTTTTAATTAGAAATTGTGTTATTTCAATTTTTCTGCTTATTAAGAAATAACCACTTAATTTTACAGTATTAAGGCATTTATGGTTTTTATTTTTATTTTAATAACACCTCTGAAAATTATAATTCTGATATATTTGCACATACAAATAGAAAATTTATTGTTGTGATGTTATCTAGTCTGAGACACAAAATTTCTACCTCTGTACTGAGTGTCAACTGACTTATTAGTAATCACTCAACTATGCAAAATAAGACTTGCCCCATGTCACTACACCTCCCGGAAACAAAAAGGTTTTATACCTTTCATTGATTTGTAAATTCTCCAAACAATAGTACAAAATCTTTCTCTCTTTCGAGGGTTGTACCTGGGTTTTTTTTTTTATTGGGGATCTAATCTGGATTCATCTTCATTCTGATCTTCCAACTTCATGTTGGATTCATGCAAACTCTCCTCCATTGTTTCTTTACTACTATGTTTGCTTTTTCCATCAGAAGCACTCATGCTTTCCTCACTTTCAGGTTCTTCCTCCTCTTCCATCTCAACTTCTTTGTTGCCAATTCTGGGTCTTATTTGATCAGAATGAGCCAATAAATTCTATCCACTTGATGCTATTATAGCCATATTATGTTCCTTTTGTGCAACAAACTTATCTTTTTCAGGAGCTGATTCTGTCTTTTCTGTATCACATTTTTACATTTATTGAATAGGACATTATTATAGGTGATCTAATTTATTTTCCCATCAATACAGATGGACTCTGCATTCAACCAACATGTGGAATAGTTCTATAATTCAGTAATAGTAGGTAGCTATGGTGTCTGGATGGAGAAAATGCCTTCAACCCCATTTTCACCATCTGCACCATTCTTTCTGCAACTTCATTCGATTGTGGGTGGTATGATGGTGTTTTATAAGGGAGGCATCTAATTTGTTTTAACCATTAACATGGTTTCATCACGTTTTTGGTACCCTATTTCAGAAAAATATTACTTGTAATATTTACTTTACCATGGCTTCTTTCCTATCCTGAACTCAGAGTTCGTACAGGTCCTGGAAACCTTGAAAAGTCCTGGAAAATTGACAGGGCATTTCCCAATGTCTGAAAAGTCCTATAAAAACAGTAATAGCCCAAAAGCTCCTTGAAAAGTCATGGAATTTTCTAAATTGGTATGCACACACATCACTTTTCTCAATTCATGAAAGTTAAAATGCCAAATTATTTTAAATTTATGAAGCTTTTTTTTTTTTTTTTTTTTAAGCTTTTTAAAGATTTGGACTATTGTCCTCATCTTTTGCCATATTTATTAAAATTTTTTCAGAAAATGGAATGTCAAACTGAACCCATTATTTCACTCACTGGGGTAGACTGTTCTAGTATTCTTCAGCCATGTTTTAATGGATGTCAGTTGTCAGCTATCTCCTGTTAATTCCCTCTATTTAGTTCTCCACTGCCTTAACTGGGTATTGAATCTCACTTTTGGGTCCATGTCACTGGATCTAACTAATTTTAGCCACTGTACCATGTGTCCTTGAGGACATCTGTGTATGAATTTCTGGGTGAATAAACAACCATTTTTTACCAGTGCCCATATTGCAATTTATGCTATTATCATTGCATGTTTTTTACCAGAGCTTGTATTGCAATTTTTGTTGTTATCGCTTTTCGCTGGCACTCCTTATTACTGGTTTCCATATTGTATTCATTTCTATGCTTGGAGAAGGCCAAGTCACCCAGGTCAAACATCACAGAACTGGGGAGGCTGGCGATTGGATCCCTACAGAGGAACAAAAACATCATCATACTACCGGCTGTAGTGATGGACAAATCAGACTATACACGAAAGCTGGAAGACCTCATTAGTAATGGTAGCTACAGCAAAGGAAAAAAGGATCCTACAATGAAAACAGAATGCAAACTGTCACAGATACTAATCAAGAACAAGGATCACTTCGCACCTAAGTTAGGCAGTTATCGCAGCGTTATATCAAGCTACCTCACATATACAGTCTCCCTAAGATTCACAAAGACAGTATTCAGCTCAGGCCGATTGTTAGTTGACAGGGCTCTGTGTGCCATCCTCTGAGTTGTTTCCTTGTAGATATAAGATGTTTTTCCCAAATGATGAACAGAAAACAAGTCAGCAAGTCTGATTGTGATGACATCATCAGTCAGTACAAAGAGTTCAAGGAGGAGACTGCTGGAATTATTGCTTTCAAGAATTTCAGCAAGCATGAAGACCATCTTTGTTTCTACTCTTCTTTGTCTAGCAACAAAGAATTTAAAAAACTGTGGAATGTTGTTTGCAGATTATTGGTACTCTCTTATGGACAGGCCTCAATGGAATGAGCCTTCTCAGTCAATAAGGAATTTCCACTGACAATATGAAACAGCAGATACTGACTGTACAGTGCATTATCACGGACTATTTGGCCACAGTTGGAGGTGCTGGGAATGTTCCCATGACTAAGGCTCTTCTCTGCAGTGCTTCCAATGCCAGAACTGCATATAACAAATATCTTGAGGCTGAGAAGAGAAAAAAAAAAAAAGGCAGAAGCAAGTGGACCAAAAAAATGGAAATCCATGCTTATGGAAATTGAAGAACTGAAAACCAAAAAACACAAGCTTGAAAGTTTTACACAAGATTTGCTCAAGTAAGCTGATAGCTATGCACTGAGCAAAGACTGAACTTCACACTTATCGCAAAGTTCAATGTTGCGTGAAGTCCATAGAGATATCAAAATTAGAAAAGGAGCTGAATGCTAAACTAGATGAACTTAGAAAATGTTAACAACATTGTGTTCTTTGCCATGTCCAATGAAAGCCATGAGTAGTAGGCATAGCTAAAATATGTAATTTTGTGAAAATTTCTATTTGTAGTTCTGTTCATTAAAACCATTATAGTTAACTTCACAGGAAATGTGCAGCAGTAAGAATTCAAAATTTTCAAATGTAGTAAAACTCCAAGCTGTATAGAATGCTACACAAAATGTTTAATATAACCAGCTTTGCATTCAGTTGTGTTTTAGCCTTCAACACTTGGATTTCTTCACTGTTTTCAACTGACCCATGTGACATGAATTATAAACAACTGTAGCTTTTCTTTGAACATCTCATCTGTCAAACTATTAAAAGATAAATCACAAAGTTTGTGTTTTTGAAATTGATGAACATTCACTTTCTGTGCACATCAGTTTCAGTCTTTGAAACTTCTGAATGTAGTTCTGGAATTTTTTTATTTTTTTTACACAAATCTGGAAACCCTGTGAACTCATAGAATGAGTCAACCAAAATTAAAAAATAGTCCTACACCTTTAACATGTGCATGAGCTATATGGATGCATGCTCATGGCTTTTTTTTTTTTTTTTTTTTTTTGGCCATGAATCTATCTTGGTTTGGCAAAAATTTTTCGTTTCCTTATATTTTGGGCATTTTTGTAAGTATTTTTCTATATCAAGTGAATACCCAAACCTCCATGCTTCCAGTTTTAATCGTTTCTGTGTTACTGTCATTCCACAATCATCATGTATACTTTTTATTATATCTTTTCTTAATCTTTCTTGTCATATTAAAACATCATTGCGGAAAAGAGCCTTCTCTATAGTTAACATGTGCCTTATCTCTTTATAGGGTCTCTTTGCCCAAGAACAGTCACTCCATTTGTTTCTTTTTATTCTACATGCAATCTTGCTTAATACCAGATCCTGTAAGGTTTCATATACAAGACAATCTAAGGGTAATACCTCTGTTTCAATCCAGTGCAATATTTTATCTTCTGAATTGTCTGTTCTTTCTAATGGTTCATTGTTGAACTTTAGTCTCAATAGAGCATCTACATGTGGAATAGTCTTTCCTTTCACATATTCAATATTGAAGTCAAAGGCCATGACCCATCTTATAATTCTAGATGTAACTTTAGGCAATTCCTTCCTGGGGTTAAAAAACAAAAAAAATTCTAAATGTTTATGGTCACATTTAAGCAGAAATTTCTGCCTAATAAAAACTGGTAAGCTCTATCTGTGCTCCATATGATAGCTAACACTTCTTTTTCAATATTTGAATAGTTTGGCCTTCAGTTCATATTCACTAAATTTGTCTCCTGTAGATAAATTTACAACAAATCAACAAATACATCCATATCTTTTGACAGCACAACCATACTTATTTTATTTCACTCTTTTGAGAAAAAAATTCTAAAGAACTGTCAGAAAGGTTTTCTAATTTTCTCACTCAATTATTCTACCTTTTTCCTTGTGTTCACTTCCTGGTCAGTATCAGCTGTTTAATTTTCTTGAAACCTTCATACAGAGCATTTACAGTATCAAAATTGGATGACCATCTTGTGCCAGACAGACATTTGACCACAACATAATCTTTTCCTAAAGATGATGCTAGAACATTCTGTAAGTGTGTGTAAAAACCAAGAAAAAGTAATACAGATGATGGATAAAGTCTACACTACTACTTTTACTCCCACCAAATTTAGGCTGTGTCCAGCATCAGGGACACTGATTATGTACTCATTAATTGATTTATGTTTGTTAGTATAACATCCAAAGATATGTGAGGTAGTGTCATACAATTGATTATGACAGTTTTATAGCAGCAAAATTTTGTCTCATTTATGAAATCTACAATTTCTGCCTGATTCTTTGCTCCATGAAAAAAGATGAGACATACCATAAACTACCAACCTTAAATATTTCAGAAAATAAATATCAATTGATAAATGTTTAAGATTATAAAAAATTTATGTGAAAAAAATACAACTCTCTGTCCTTTCTCATTATATAGAGCAAAGGCCTTTCTGACCAATAATAATTTGATAAGCTTAGTCTCTAAGACTGATCATAGTGACACTATGTATAGTACAGGATAAAAAAAATGAAACAAAGAAAAAGGCTTGAGAAGAGGACTAATTCTCATGATTATTTACAACCAATCAGAAGGATAGAATTTGAGCCCTGAGACAATTCTGAAAAGTAGCATGAATATAAGGGAAGGTGTAAGCTGGTGACTCAGCTCTGAGTTAGTACTTAAGAGAGATGAAGACAATAGAGCAATTAACCTTTGCAGAGTTAAGAAAAGTGGACTCTTGATTGAGATACCCTGTGAACCTCAAAGAACTCCAGGACAATACACAAAAACTTAACACATAATATCAAACATGCTTATGGAAACAAACATACACCTTCAACAATATAATATCAATTTAACTTATTTCAATTATAATTCTGCAGGGCCATACTAAATTCTGAAAATGAATGACATTCTGCAACTCCTTCCATTCAACATTCATGCTATGTTAACTAAATGGCTCAACAATATTTGACAAACACATCATGAACTTGTTTGACACATTACACTCTATACCAAGGACTTTTATAAATTTAACTATTGTAATGTGATCAGGGCCTTGTTTGCATTGGTACTGACATGTGTTTGTCACAGAATATTTTTAACAAAATTTCTATAAAAATTAATTTTACTCTAAGAAATTGTTGTATTAGAAGACATTACAATAGAAGTACTATTTATTTCCAATGTTTAGAGTTATTTTTGTTTTTGATAATTCCAAATGACCTCCAAAGTCAACTCATATAACCTAATGCAGCAACTGAAATGATTTGCATTAAAACTAATTGCAGGAAGAGGAAGTTTATAGTAATAAAATACATTTATAGTCATCCTTTGCCACTTCATGCTTAAAGTTTTATGGCTTTGCTCTGTCATGATTTTTTCTGATATTTTCATTAAAAAATCATATTGTAGCTCCTGGATGTCTCGCAGTTGACTACAGCAATCATCACTCAGTTTTTCTCCATTTGCCTTCACTTTAAAATTACCAGATTTTATTTCTCAATTGGTTTTTCATAATGGGCGCTTTTAGTAGACGGTCATTAATTAATTTTTCCCTTTCTGCTTCATTTCCAAAATTCTTGACTGTTTCCAAGTATATTGTCTCTATTTCTCCCCTCAAGCCCCATAGGTTTACATTTTCCAGATGGTTGTCCTTTTCTCAGCACAATTGATCCAGTCTTTGTTCATCATCTGGGTTTTAAGTTATATTTCAACTTAACTCTTTTTTTGTTCTGTTCCAAACTCATATTCCAACTTAGCCTTTTTTTGATTTACCAGTGCCACACTGTGTAACACAGCTATATTTTCCTGAAAGGAGGTTTAAATTTTCTGCCCTTTTTATTTTACTTTTATACTTGCACACAGACTGGAAATGTTTTTTTTCACTGTTCCAGCTTACTTGTCCTAAAGCTGAAGATTTTTTTTTCTTCTCCCATTCATGCTTTTTATCACAGTATTTGCATCGCACAAAGTAATTTGATTACCCATTACTCTTGGTTGTGTTGAATTTTTCAGTTAACTCTAATTGTTGCAGAAACTGTATAGATCCATCCAAGAACATTCAGTTGTACCATTCTAAAATTTTGCTTGTACAAAGCATCATACACACCTTCAATTAATCTCAACTGTATCAACTCATCTTTGATGGTCATTTCTCCAGTGCCAAGTTTTTCAAACTCTAAGAATCTGGAAGTTTGTGTACATACTGTATTGTTTTGTTCAGCAATAACCAACTTTTTTTTTTTTTTTCCCAAGAAATTTTTCTTATTTATAATGTCCGAAATTTGTGAAATGGTCAAATCCTCCAATTTTCTAGGGCACACCATGACAGATCTTTCTGATGGCCTCACATCCTGCCAAAGCCAAAAAGAGATTTGCAGTCTCACTCCAACTTCCTGCAAAGTCTGGCTCATCCATTGGTGTTAGAAATCCTATAAGTGATGCCATATTGTTGTAATATCTTCTAGTCTTTGATGTAGAAGTTCTACACTTATGAGCTCTAGTTTTCAGCTACATTGAATAAATAGGAACCATAAGTAGTTTTGTCTTCAAATTTAGCCTTTATTGAATAAACCCTTGAATCATTTTAACATTATGTAACTTTGTTGTATATTTCAGGAAAAGGATATTTGCATTAATTATGATTTCTTACGATAAATAGTATCTGATTTGCATTGATTTTATTAATATAAAAAACCATCAAACTGAGTCACACTAATAAATACAGACAAAATAATTTCAACACACTACAGATAGTTGGAATTTTATGTTAAACTATAAAACCTTTAAAAAAATTTTAAAATATTCCTGAATAGTGAGGATAATTTAACATTTTTATTTTTTTTAACTCATTTAAAATTCTATTCAATTCATTGTATTGAAATGGATAATTTCTGAAGTTGTAGAATGTGACTGAGTAGGAGCTGCTTTACATATTTTATTTTTAATACCAAACTTTCTATCAAATATGTTGTGCTTTCTGACTTGTTAATATTTTCTCTTTGTAGAAAGTATATTAAACAAGAAAAAACAATTCGAGAAAACATCAGCAGGATGACATCAAAATCTATGCTGAAGATCCAAGCTGAGATGACAGCTCTCCGACAAATTCTTGGAACTGTTTCTAATGGTGTACAAAGAAATGCTGTTGCTGTGGAAAAATTAAAAAAAGAGACAGTCCAAGTGAGTTTTCATTCCACTATAATTTAAATTTCAGAATTTACTTCATTATTTGAAGTGTTCCAATTTCCAGAATTAAGTGTTATATATTTAAAATGTCCATTTAGTAAAAGATTCTTCAAAACTATTTTTAAAGATTTAAGTGTTTAAGAATTGTGGGGATAAATTTTCTGAATTTAATATTCACAAATTGTTTTCTCATAACTGATTCCAATCTAATGCCTGTCAGTTTTTTAAATTTTGAAAATCTTAGGTATGCAATGATGACAAATGTGTAACTAGTGCATCATGATTTTAAAATAAGTTTTATATATAATATGAAGACATAAAACTAAAATGTTTAAATACCACAGTAGAAAAAAAATAATTTTATACCACTGAGGGTATATTTTGTGGGATATCATGCCAACTACTCCAACCATTTCTAACATTGCCCACAATAAATTATCTTTAATTACTATCCAATTTCAGCTAGACAAAGAAATTTCTTACACAATATCATTCACATGGGGATTAATTTTCAGATCACTTTAAAAAGTTGTTAAAATACAGATCTACTTAATCACTTTTTATTTACCAGTTGATAATTTTTATCCAATTTGGATAAAAGCAAATATAATATTAGAATAGATGTATATTGAAACATAATGATCCATGTAAGAATATTTTAGATATTTAAAATTAGTCATTTCAGATTTTTATATTTTTTTTTACTTTCAAATTTTATAATTTTGTATAGGAACTGAAAAATACAGAAATGGGCCAGAGAACTGAGGAAATATCTGCTGTTTTACAAGATGAAAACACAGCTCCAACTGAGTATGTCTGTCTTTATTTACTCTTGGTTATTTTGATTTCAGCAATTGATGTGAAGATTGTTAATCATTTGTTATATTACAATTTTTTACTTGTAGATTCAGTATATCAGATATAACATTTTCAGATGAAATGCAGTCCAGAGAAAAAAATGATTAAAAAGTACTTGTGAATGCAAACGGCATTTGATGATACATTTTGCCAAGTAGCGATGACCACCGATCGACCGGGACACAGACTGATGGCAACAACAAAAAGTCAACCCCAAAATGCCGGTAGAAGAAACATTACAGTGGCTAGGTGTCACATTAGTAAATATAGTCCTCACTTGATAACTTAATAACCTAACAAGTGTGTTGCTTGGAAGAATTTTTAAAGCATTTTTGAAACTATAAATTATTATAATTAAAAAAATAAAAAATAAACTATCCTTGTAAAAATTCATTATTCATCAAAAAAAAATTTTTCTTAAGACTAATGTCTTTGGTATTTATTATTTATAAAAACAAAAGCTAATTAGCTTTATTGCAGTTTTATTTTACAATTCGGAGTAGATTTTAGGGAATTTGGTAAGTTTGAAAAAAAAAAAAAAATGATTTACATTCCTCGAGGAGTCCTGCATTTAACTAATAAAACAAATTTAATTTCTAGAACATGTAAAAAAAAAAAAAAAAAATTTTTACCAAGATTTTCTAAATATAATAATCTCAAAAATATATTCATTCATTTCTGAATAAGTCCCGAAATTTTCATTAAAATCCAAAAATTATTTGATTTCAGCAAATTGTCATGATCGGGAGCAGGAAAAATAATATTACACAGACTCCCTATATCCTAACAATATTAGTTTATAAATGAATTTATATTTTTGTCCAATGATTGGCTTCGATATCTAAGGTGATGAATACAGGAGATTCATTAAAAAAGATTGGATGATCTGCCATTTTGATAAAACTTTTTTCAACATGCTTTGCTGTTTTTTTTGTTTTTTGTTGTTTTTGTTTTTTTTAGTGGAGGTACTCTATTTACATGTTGACTATTGTTCTTCTCTTTGTTATTCTTATCACAGCAATTTGGCTGTTATGCTCTCTGGTCTTCATCGATTTGGGTATAAGGAATCCCAAACTGAAGCCTTTTATTTAATCTACAGAAGTAAACTGTTCTTGTTCCACTGCCCACATCTAGGTATATCTTGTCTCGTTTTTATTTTTAATACTGCTCAGTTATATACCTTGGCCTGTTTCAACTGAGTCCAAGTTCACACTGCCCAGTACAGGGATTGAACTCCCAATTACTCTGTCACCAAATTCATGAACCAATACTTTAATCCATTAGGTCCCATAGAACAGCCATTACTGGACATTACTTCAGTTCTCACCATTCACACAATATGAGAAAGAGATTGTCTAACGCCTACAACACTAGAAACCCAGATACATACCAACAAGAAATTATCAGCATCAAGCATACCCTTCAGAATAACAACTACACTATGAATATATCAGCATCTACAGGTGGAAACAAGGAGGAAGACCAGGAAATTGCCACTGTCTGTCTGCTTTATGTCAATGGCTTATCAGAAAAGATTCAGAAAATCTGCAGCCCATACAACATCAAGACAATATTCAGAATCATTTCCACCCTACAGAGAAATATCTGCCAAATAAAACCTAGCACTGGGGAGAACATAATCAAGAACTATGAGTACTACATTTATTGCATCTGTGGCAAAGGTGAAACAAACTGCCTCCTAAAGGTAGCACAGGAGGAACATTGAAAATTTGTAGTGAGACAATGTAATCAAGCATAGCTGATCATGTATGGAAGGAAAAATGATTGGCATCAGCCTCTGTGGAATGAAGTGAAAATACTTTACAGGAAAGAACACTGCAGTTAAACATCTGAAATAATCATCACATCTACCAGACTATGAGGGCCTCATTGGTAAGCCTACTATAGAAGTAAATACAATATGGGTGCTACTAATAAAGAAAGACAAAAGACTGCAAGTCTTCAACAGCAGCAACAAAAGAGAAAAAGCTTCAGTGAGTGCAGTCAAGCAGCAACAGGCATCATCAGGCAGGTTAGGTTTAAGTAGTTTAGTGTTGCAACAAAGTTCGTTGTTGTGGTTTATCGCTGAGTAGATGCAGTTAATTGTAAAGTTGACAAAAAAGTCTAGGCTTTAATAGAAGCAATACACATTGGGTAAATCCACCCTCTTCCTCTAATACACACAACACTTGTTCCCACCATTGCCAACAGGTGCTGTCTTTTATAGCTAACAATGGGAGGGGTTCTAGAATCCCTGTGTCTATAAAAGACGTAATTTCTCTTTTTTTTTTCTTCTGGATTCTTACAATGTCGCCGTTGGTCAGCTACTAGGTAAATGAACACATTAATTTTAACAACAGGACAATAGCCTAATGGATTAAATTGTGGGTTTGTGAATTTAGTGAGTTCAATCTCTGGGCCATGTAATGTATACTTGGACTCAGTGGAAACAGTGAGCAATAAGTGAGCAGTACTAAAAATAAGAACTAGACTAGATATCCCTAGACAGTGAAACAAGAACAGTCAACCCATAGATGAAATGAAAGGGTTCAGTTCAGAATTCCCTGTAGGTTACCTGAATTAATATACACCTGATGAAGGCTGATAAGAGGAAGAAAGATGAGAATAGTAGTCCACATGTAAATTATGATTAGAAGCAAAATTTTTCTTCACAAAAATAATTAAGAAACCTTCAAGAATTACTTGTGATAACCATAACTCAAACACAGAACCCTAATTCTTTTCCTAAAACAACAACTTGTACCAAATATACTGGATATTATCATTTGTTTCCTATCTATTCTCATTTGAAAGTTTTCCACTGAGCTTTTTTAGCAAGAAAAGTTAGGACTATTCACTATCTTTATTTTCAATAAAACTTTATATGAAAAATTATTTATATTACTATATATTAAATACTTCTATCTGTTTCACAATAGCAGTAGAAGTTTTTTTCTGTTATTGTCTGATAAGTGAATATAACAAGAATGGAATGATCTTGTATCAATTTACATTATTCTTTTGCTGGCTATGTAACACAAGACTTATAGAATCTAGTAAATGATGAGAACCAGATTTGAATCTAGCTTTCTGCATTCAGAAAGCTATCTCTAAAAAATAAATTTGAATTAAAAGCAGGAAATTTTTCTTTAATTACTTTGCATTTTATTTACAGATATTTTCAGCATCTATTTGAAGATTTTGAAGTGCAAATGAAAGCCTATAAAGTGGAAATCCAGAATCTTGAAAGCCACATAATGTCTTTACATCAACCAAGTAGATTAACACCAGAAGGTAAATATTCTTTAGTTCTAGATTCAATTAATAGCTTTCACTTTCTCATCAAAGAAAATATTTTCGAGTTAAATTTCTTCTTCTTTTTAGTATGACGTTTAAAAATCTTCAAACAATTTTTTTTAATTCCAGGGTAACAATCTTCTCAATAAGTCAAAAACTTTTTCTCCAGGTCTCTTTATTCATCAGTTCATGAATCTGTCAAAGTAAGTGTTCAAATTTTCAAAGAATATTTTTATTTTTAATTTTTTTTTGCATATAAACCTTTCATTCTCGTTACGTGTACCAGAAATTTCAGCTGCCTCTTCCTGATGTTGATGTAAGCTTCCTCTTTGTTTGTATCCTCTTCAAACCTCATCGTTACTCATGCAGTCTATCTGTTGGAACCGTAAATGCTTCCCAAATTCAAAATATAATCTGACTCATAGGAAGAAGGCAAGGCTTTATTTCTCAATAAAACAAAATGGAAACTACTATTTTTGCTATTTTGTTAATTCGAACTGATGCACTGCATTTCAAATAGGCCGGAAGACTTATCGCACATTACAAAAACAGGATAAAATCTAGAATAAGTATAGGTTCCTATTGAAAATATCCTCAGAATTTGGAGCCACAGATACATACCTGATATAATAGAACCGTATTCCCAGACGGAACGGAATGTTTGAAATAAAATGGAATGAAAATCATGTTTTATTCTCGGAGACGTTTAAACATACAAAATCTATATTTACCTATTTATAGGTGTCCTAATGAACAAAAAAAAAAAAACATAGACATTAAAGCAGCTTGAAGGAGCTTGAAATAAAAAAAAAACCATACATTCTTACATATAATATGGAAATTTGTGATTCTAGAGAAGCCATGATTAGCTTTCATAATATTTAAAAAGGGCTGGATTCATTTACGTCCCAGGTGAGGTCATATTCCACGAACAGGAAACTGCGAGTCTTTTTTTCCCAAATTGAGGAATGCTAGCCGGATTTTTTTCTGTATATTCTTTTAAGCGAAAAATACCATGGACTTCTAAGCTGGAAGCAGATTTAGAATCAGCCCGGCCTCGAGGAGCTCAAAGTCAATCAAACGACTACTGTAGTCCGAATGAATCGCTGACCTCCCTTCGTCCCTGTGAAATGACGTCCAGTAGCAGTCGTCACGTCACCCACGTTTATCTATAATCAAAGTGAGGTAATTGCCATTTGTCTCAAATTTATTGTCAAAATGTGCATTGTTTTTGGTTTTTCCCAAACCTAAATAATAGAGGTTTGCCAAATAGGATTAAAATAGTTTTTTTTTCCGATATCAGTATCGGCCATAAAACAATTTCACTGTCAGCAGCATGAGGAGGAGGAGAGATAGAAGAAGAAGAAGAAGAAGAAGAAGAAGAAGAAGAAGAAGAAGAAGAAGAAGAAGAAAGGAATTACGGATGGTTCATTGTTTCTCATCTTAAACGGATTGTGTAAAAAAATGGACATGATTTTTTTTTTACGCATAGATTTAAGGGTATTTGGCAATATTATGCTTATAATAAACATTCAGCATTCACTGATTGAACAGCCAGTGCTACTCTGGATTGAAAAAGAAAATCATCTATAAAAAAAAATATAAAGGAAAATAGTTTTCTCATTAGTGCAGATTTTTCCGATATTGATGGGAGTGGACAGCAGAAAAGATTTTCCCCACTTACAGATTTATCTCTTATTTGTGGCCCCTGAACCAGCTGAAAAAATATACTGAGGATTTGACTCAATGCGGATCACTGTTCAGAATTGGAATTTATATAACCGGCCGTCTAGAGGGTTGGTTGTTTAAGTATAAAGGATGAGATAGGTAAAGGATATTTGAGAACAGCTTCAATCGATCACCTGATGACTAGAACGCTGAATTTAACAACCTGAAAGTATTCATAAATCCCCCTCCTTGTAGTTTTAAAGTGCAACCTCTCTCTACATGACACCAAAATAGCGATGCATCTGCTTCCCCAAACTTATTATACTTGGTGTCAAACAGATATTCAGGATATATATCTTGTATATTCTACACCAGCCACATTGTTCTCAGGAGCGAGCGAAATTTAAAATGGAAATTCATTAATAATAATAATAATAAAGGGTCTTTATAATATACACAGACAAAACAAACTAATCGCTCAGACCAAAAGAACAGAATGTTTTCCTACTGACATGGCAGTCCTTGCAGTTTGTAATGTATCTTTGAATGTCTGCAAAAATTATCAAAATACAGGATCTTGAGAAAAATCCGAAAATTTTTGTCATGTTGTTATAGTGGAACACACCTATTCTATTGTTAATAGACTCTCCACCTGTAATATTAGGAGGTAGTAGCAGTCGCTCAGGAGTTGGTCAGTCAGTCGATGTCGGACGACCGTCTAGACGGATACTGAGCAAAAAGTATCAGCGGTCACCACTAGATTTATCTGCGTCATTACCTATTATATCAAGTTCCCAACATTTTGTACGTCGAAGCTATTTTTAGAGCGACTTAGAAATAAATACAAGCCCTCCACTGCAAAAACCACTTACAACACATGTGGAGATTTTAACTCCAGTTTTAGTTGAGGCCCTGTAATCATTTGGAAATGGTACGATAGAAACATTGAAGAGATTCTAACAGCCTTAAAAAGAAATACAAATAAATACAGCTCACACATTGAAGGTTTCTCTTCTATGTAAAAATGTGTCTGATCCTAATTTTCCTATTATTTTATTATCACTGGAAAATGACATGAATGCCGGGGCCTTAAGTCTCTGATTTCCCATCAACAAAAATGTGGATACGCTAGAAATCGAACAAAAACAATAACAGTAATCATGATAATAAAACAACGTTTTAATAATAATGATAACACCAATAATAATAATAATAATAATAATGACGCTAATAAAAGGTTTATTAATAAGAAAAAATATTATTATAATAATAAGTTTATTTTACTTCTATTAAAAATCAAATATATATACATACGTATATTTGCGTGATGCTGAACAGAGAAGCTGATAGAAAATAGATAATATATAAATATATATATATACATATATATATATATATATATATATAGAAAATTTACATGTTATATATATATATACATGTATATATATTTTTCATATAAATATATATATGTGTGTGTGTGTGATGGACGCGTGTGTATGTCAATTGGTTGTTACACATATACGCATGTATGTGTTTTGTGTTTAGAATAATTGCTTAAAAGCCATCAAAGATTCATTCCATTTCAACATTGATCTCAGTCTTCAATGTTGTTCATCTTACATTACTTCAAAGGCAGTTCTCCAGCTTCACGCTAAATGCGATGGAGGAAATGGAAAAAAATAACATCAGCATTTGAACCATTAAAGCCATACTTTATACCTGTAATTATCTCGATAAATGGTCGGAAATGGATACCATTCAGCGTTACTGATATTATTGAAGAAGTCTCCATGACTCCATTGCAGTTAAGCCGTCATAGAGTGCAGTAATTTCATCCAGCTTTACTTTACTTCAGTTTGATCCGTCAGTTTAGACTTAGTAAATGCTCTCCACACACACGCACGCACGCACACACACACACACACATATATATATATATATATATATATATATATATATATATATGATTGGTGATGAAAATAATTATGACCGCCATAAAAAGACAAAATATATATTTATTACCATTCATGATGATAAGAGGTAAAAAAGAGGTAAAAATGAAAAACGAGCTTCAGCTAACCGGTTTATAAACTCGCTCAACAGGGCTAAACCCAGGTTAATAAATATAGAATTCAACACTAAAAAAAGGATGAACAATATATATTATGTGAACAAATTATTGCTTAGATGGAAATTAGATGGAGGGCCAGACTATACGAAATACTTCTGTTTGCACAGAGAACATTTCAAAGACAAAAATATAAATGGCCTCCAATAGTGGTGTTTAAGTGTGGGACTTCTAAGAATAGTAAATACGTCCGTTCTGAAATTAGTGCCATAATTATGG
>CAHIKZ030003644.1:87500-109263 GCA_903632075.3 Acanthosepion pharaonis
TCCAGAAGCACTGATGCAGAAATTTGCTAAGCTTCCAAAACTGTCTGCTTATATGCATTTTGGCCCATAACTGTGATTGGTCTGATGAGTTCTGGAGATTTGGTAATTCCCCAATTATTAGGTTGGTGCAAAAATAATGACTTAATAATGTTGTTTTTTGACCTTTAAAAAATATGTCAAAAAACGACATTATTACGTCATTATTTTCAACTATCCATTAATCTCAACAAGGTTTCTTTGTCCCTCTATTTCTACTTTCTCAACGAACTTTTTAATTTAAGAATTATCCACCTTCCTTGGGAATAGTTACAGAGATCACTCCTCTCACCTCAACACCATCCATCAATACTTATTTATATCTTTTTTACCCTCTCAAATCAACTTTAGGATTACTTCAGAGCAAGCAAGAACAGTCTTTGTGATATCATGTAATTTTAAAACATGTAGCAAAAACCATTATTTTTGGTTTCCTTGCTTTTATTTTTGTTTTTTGTTTTTTTTACTTATCTCTTTCCACCAAAAATATAAACCAGACACTCTCCTTAAAATGACAGAACTTGTTTTCTTAACTTCCAACCCATCTATACATTTGACCCTTAAGTCATATGGGAAGGCTTATTTTTCTCGTCCCAGCTATGGAAAAAATAAATTATTTCAAGGAGATTTTGCTGCATGGTCAGATCTTTGATAGATAAAAAATTTTGGCTGCATCAACCTGCCTCGTCCCAGCAAGTAGAGAGAAAAACCCAGATGGCTCCTTCATTTCCTGTCGCCAGGGAAAATGCCTTTCACTCACTCTCTCTCTCAGCTTATATATACTTCATTTTAATATTAACTCCTTCGTGTTCTCAGTGTCACAACTTCTGTAAATCATTTTCAGAATATTGATTTTGGAAGTTGATGCGACTGAGCTTTTTTTTTTTTTTTTTTTCACCATTCCTTCATATCTATGTAGGCTAATTTTTCATTGTCAATGTTCACTGACTGATGAAAAGTTCTATGAATCTCTAGAATAAAATCATTTTGTTTGGCATTTCAATTTTAATCCAGTTTTCTATTGTATTCTTGGTTACTTTTAGCCCACACCACATTGTTTTTGATATTTTAAATTTGTTACATTTTTTATACTGTAATAATAATGATATTTTAAATGTAAAGCATTTTATGGTACTTGTGACTAGAGAGAACAGATAATATCTACAAAATTTAATAAAAAAGAAACATTTATTTTCTGTTATTGCTATTATTTCAGACATTAAAGGAAAAGTATTTGAACTACAGACGTATTTTCCTTGGAGATACAAAAGATATCTTTGAGCTAAAAAAGAAAGCTTCTTGTCAAACTGATATACCTGCTCTTGAATCTCAGCAAGGTCCTAATCCATTCAGTGGTTTTCCAAGTACAACTGCAATTGCCTTAGCTGCAGCTCTCAGTCGAAATCAACAAGCATCAAGTAAGTCCAGTAATGACTGAAAGTAAAAGAATCTTACTGCTAGTGTTTTTAATGATAAATTTTGTCTAATTCTATGGCCATTTATGATTTACATTTGATTGGTCTTCAGAAAATTGACTTTGAAATTTAATCAGTTATTCTCATTTATGTCACTTGTATTATAATATAAAAGATTTAAAGTAAACAAACTTCAAGCAATCAAAATTAAAAAAAACAAACTGTTTCCCTAAATGACGGCCTGATGGTCAAAGTTTTTTTTTTTTAGGAAAAATTCACAAATTCATTATTTCTATCCTTGCTTTTTGCTTTTCAGGATATGCCAAAACTGTTGCTGTGTCTGTTTGCTGTTATTTAAATTTTCCAACCTTAGGGTGAATTACCAACTTTATCCAAAACCAGAATCCCGACTGCAAATGGAATAAATCACAAACCGAAAGTGACATATCTGTGGAATGTTGGATGAGAAAAAATTCTTAGACAATTTTGTAATTTTTTCTGCTCATCAAGAAATATAAAATCAATCATTATCATGATGGAATATTACCCCTCATTCTTCTCATCCTTGCCCTACAAATCTTTCTTTCTGTTTCCACTCCTGTGTGCTAAACTAGTTTTGCGTTTTGTTTAGTCTCTTGTGCCTCCTCTATCTGTCTAAAGGCGGGTCTAGAAATACCTAGTGTTGAGATACGTCAACATATGCTAAAGCTCAATTTCCTGGATTGAGTGCATTTGCAAAATAGGGGTAACTGTGACTTCTGCAAGGAAGACACTAGGAAAGCCTTTACAGTTTTTAGAAGTGTGCAGGAAAGCAAGTGGGGGGGTCTGCTGTTTGCACTCAGCTAAGGCTCCTTCTAACCCAATTGTCAGAAGGCTTCATTGGCACATGGACTTTATCTCAGAAGGCATTATGTGTTAGCGAGGAGGGCTATTCATGATAATCTGATGGATGAGCTCAGTTTGAAGCAGCAGGAGTTATTGCTCTTTGTGGTCTTTTGGTACCCGGCTTTAGGTGTCTCATTAATGATAAGACATCACTCACCTGGCTGGTGTAGTTGAATGCCCTCTGAGTCTGCAAAAGGCTGATTCCGTGTTGTCATCAGTTATGTCAGAATGCATTCATTGTGGTGAATAGGATAAGTCCCTAGGGTATGCCTATTTTAACTGTAATGTCGTACGTCCATTATGCAAACTTTGCATGCTTGGTAGAAAGTTTTTTGTCCTTGAGGCCAGGCTAGCAATGTTGTACCGGACCAGCAGAACAAGCATAAACACATGGCATCATGAGCGTTATGATTTGGATGACGTGGTAGAAGAAAATTCATGGGGTGAGTAGTTCTCTTCTCAACTGATTTTGGTTTTAAGCATCAGCTTAAAATCAAAATTTAGATGGAATAAAGTGACTCTCTTCATTGAAATTTTGGCAAGAGGTGAATGTTTCACAATTTGTTTGCTTGAATGGAGCTAAGTTAGATTGTTAGCTTGAGGTAGGCTAGGAAAGAGCCTTTGGTTTCTCTGATTGTGTATGCATTATCCCAGCAACACAGGTTGATTATTGATCTCTTAGCTAGGGAATGTAAGTACATCGACCCCACCCCCTTTTGTCCCTCTTTTTAATTCCTTCTCCCCATTGGGTGACTGATTTCAGTTATCTAGTAAACGTGGGATGGACATGAAGATGTTTATTGTATTTGTTTTTTTTGAGTGATTGTGGGACTACCTGATTTGGTCTGTATAAATCCACAATATTTTCACCCCTGTTATCTGATATCTCTTCCACAATTAGACTGTGGTGTTCACTTTACTAACAATCCTTTATTTAATTTTGTATATAATTTTTATTGTAAATACACATTAAGGAGATTTTAAATATACTTGGTAAAATGTTTTCCCCCTGCCCCCCCACAAAGTCTGTGCATATGGGATTACTAGGTAGGAATTCATAGAGTAAATTTAGGTACCTCCACGAAATCACTAAAAAAAGAGCATAGCTTGATGAAAAAAGATGCCAACCTTGCTGAAAACAAAATTTTATCATCTAAATGTTTATGTTATTATTAAGAGGAAAGAACATAGTTTTTTTTAATTATTTTTAAAGTTTTTCCTTCTTTTTAGAACATTCTAAATTTTGATTAAAAAAAAAAAAAACTTTTTCTTTGTATCACGGAACTAGTAAAATAACATAGACAATTTTTTAGCACGTTTTTTTGGTATGTTTTACATTAATTTGGAAAATCTTGCAAAAATAAAAATAATTGTCAGATGTTGATGAAACTTTCAGGAACTATTCACAGATGATTGAAATTATTATAATTATATTTTTTTTATAAAATTCATGGCAGATTTTTTTTTTTTATATATTTATTACAAACCCATAACTAATTTTATGAAAAGCTAGAAATTGATCATTATCCGGGTTTAGTGATTATGATAGTTAAAAGCACAAGGCTTTAAGGAATGCAAATCGTGGTTTTTTTATTTTTGTTTTAATTGGACACCTGAAAATCAGCTCTGAATTGTAACATACAAAACTCAATAAAACAAATATATTATTTAATTTCAAATGCTTTCATTTGCTTTTATAAATATGGACAATAGTTTCTGAAAGCAAAAAATTTTCCAATGAAAGATGAATTTTTAATACAATTATGTTTTTTTTAATTATAATAAATTTTACATTTAATTTGTTAAATTATTATAAAATTAGTTAAAAGCCACATTGGGTTTCCTAAGTCTCTTATGAGATAGATCTTTTTTTAGTCGTTGTAAATTGTATCATTTTGACTAATCAGAAGATAAAAGTAATTGAGAAATGTGATTTTGTGTTTATAATCAGGCTGTAATTATAAAGTATGGAAGACCAACCAGAATATAATTAAGTTGTGTTATTTTGAGTTAAGCATTGTTCTCCACTGTTAAGGCCTTTACTTCTTTGCAAAACACGTGTGGAGAAGTTAATTTGATTTTCAATCTTAACTGAGAAGGGTACCTACAAGTATCAGTATCATCTTATGAAATTTATATGATCTTATTTTATATTAATCTCAGTTATGATATTTTCCATGAATTAAATATCAAAATTAATAAAATGAATGGAAATACAAATAACACAGTAAATGTAATAAATGTACATAAAATTATAGTATTTTATGTACACTTTGATAAAATTTCATAAGAAAGGTATCTAATTAATTTATAGGTACCTTTCTTATGAAATTTAATGTCACTTTAACAGTCTTATTTTAATTTCTTTATAATATATTTTCCATAAAGCATAAATAAGCGTAAAGGTGAAAGCTTTCTTTAAGAACTCAGGCTGATAGAAGAAACAGCCTATTAGCCTTCTACCTTTTTTTGTCAAGGTACTAGAGGCTCTAATTAACTCTGAATTGGTTAAGCATCTCACATTGCAGGATCTTCTTTCTTTTCAGGTAAGCAATACGGCTTTTGCTTCTCTGTCAACTGCTGATGTGTTAACAATTATTGCTGAAAGAGTCTATTAAGAATGGTGAAGCTTAGGTTTTTGCTTTGGACCTCTCAAAGGCAAACAGTTTGGCATATTGGTTTTCTTCACAAGTTGATAGATTATTTTGAACTGATTCAGTCTTTATCACATCATGAAATGAATGTTGTCTTGAATAGCCATGCTTCTAGATCCTTTCACATTAATGTAAGTGTCCCCCCAGGGTTCTATCCTGGGGACACTCACATGGTATCTGTTGTTTCTCATTTTCATCAATGACCCTATTGATTGCATCAGTTCTCAACTCTATCTATGCTGAAGGCACAACTATTTACTTTTAAGTTTGATTGGTTTGATAAGGTAAAATTGGCAGCTGATCTTTTTTTTTTTTTTAAAAAAAAAAAAAAAAAAAAGACCTACAATCTTCTGGGGCATGGGTGGTTTGTTAATTTTAACGCTCAAAATGAAACAACTTTTTTTAAATCTAAGATTCAAAAAATGAAAAACTTTCTTTTAATCATCTAAGAGACCCATTTCACCTTCCTAACATCATGGCTAATGCTAACCTCCAAATAAGTAACTCATTTCTTTCTCAGACATGAAGTGGAAAGGTTGTATTGAATCAATTGCTAAGTCTGCAGCTAAGAATGTCTATTCACTATGTCATGTTAGACAATTTTTCTGGCTAAGCATTTAGAGATTCTTGATAAAATCAAAAGAATCTGGTCATGTTTTTGGTCCTGACATGGCATCTCTGTTTCATGTCACATCAGACCGTAACATAGCTTCCCTGTGCCTTTTCTATAAATACTTTCATAATTTTCTGATGAACTTTCTGCTAAAGGTACCTAGACTTCACGAATTTAAGCACATATTATATTCATCATTTTGCAGTTGAAAAGGTCTCATCATTTGTCCTATGTTGAAATGGTTAAATGTACTTCTTGCTTGTGGAAAGTCCTATGCTAACAATTTCTTCTATTACTTCTTAAACATTGGAACTGTCTTTTTTTTCTTGTTTCCAGTCATATTTTAACCTTGAAACATTTAAATGCAATGTTAAACATTATTTTCTGTCTTATTCTTTTATTGTCCTCTCTCCTTAATAGTAGTTTTTCTCATATTCTCTAACACTCCAGTAACCCCATACATCTGAGCAGCTTTATTGGGGAAAATGATTAAAAAATGTTATATTATGGTTTATGTGTATGAAAAAGTAATTGCGATATTTTGGTGAAAGCGACAGTATTCAAACAGATGGGTTGGGTTGGGTGATTGAGGCTAGTTAAGTTACAGTTAAAGTGGAAAACCAACCTTTCCCCCCCTTCTCCCATTTTGCCCTTGTGGCACATTTGTACCGAATTATGCATTACATATGTACACCTTTTCTTTCTGCTCTTGAAGTTAGGCTACAACCACTTGATTGTATCTTATTTTTGTGTGAAGACTTTATTTTGTGGATGTTTTACTTTGTTACTGACTTAAAATTGCATGGTCTTGCTCTGTTTCTTATTATTTGCCCTGCTCTTATTATTATTATTATTGAGAATTTTTTCCAATTCCATTTAATCATGCCTGCTTATTCCATAGGGTCCAGTAGGTTTTATTGTTTATGTGTATGTCATGCATCAAAAGACCTTTTTTACTGGGATGATAAGTATGTTAGATTGCGAATTCTTTGTGTAAGCTGAATTGCTGATTATTCTTTGGTAATGTCATTGGTTTGGTGATCACTTATTAAGCTCAACTTGTCTATTTGATCCTAGTATTGTGACACTCTCTGGTGGTTGCAGCACCAATATGTGACGTCCTCTGGTCGCGACGTCAATATGTGACACTGCTTTGTCGGCCCGTGGTCAACTCCCAGTTGCGTCGCAAAGCTGTAAGTTTTCTTCCACCAGCGTTTGGGGTTGACTCCTTGTCGCTGCCACCAGCCTGTGTCCCGGTCGATCTGGTCTTTCCCGGTTCGATACCAGCTTTGTCGTTCCCAGCTCACTTCCAACGTCTGGTTACCGAAGTAACTACTTTGATCTCAAGTCTAACCTACCCACGTTGTGACTTTGATCTTAGGTAGACGAAATCAATCAGGCGTCGGGCTGTAGTGCAAACTGAATCCGGGGTGAAGGTGATATCGCACAAGCGTAAGTAAAAAAGCAATAAAAAAAAACTCAAGAGGTTCAAATATGTTGAGAAATAACAAATTATCTTTATCCGTCTATTGAATACAGGAGTGTGTTTCTCTCCCAGCCCGTTTCTATGGATTGTGACACACTTTTGCGTTTCTTAAACAAGTTTTGGTATCTTAAGTCGTTCGTCAATATAACTTGCTTTTTTGGTAGGAAGTCGAAGTCGAAAAGGATGTGGAAATCTCGGTCAGCTTCTGCGAGGCAACACTCTGACTCTGCAACTGCAAATTGCCTGCTGGACGTTTGTTTATATGGATACCGACCAACGTTCGGTGTGGGGCCTGACGTGGTTTGGGTTCCTCGATAATTCTCAATTCCCAACAAGAATTCTCTTTGTTCTTAGACCAGGAAAATTAATTACTTACTATTTTTGGAAGATTAATCACTTTCCATTTTGGGGGTTTCTCTCTCGTCCGTGAGAGAAGGTCGGAGGAGAGTTATCCTCCTAGACTCCTCTTCTCTCACATTGGTATCTCATACCAATCCCCTCTGTGGCTGTTAACAATTTCTTCGTCTTTCTCATACATTCACCTCCGCCTATCACCCATGCTACCACTTGACCAATGATCTCTCGACAGTGTGGGTGTGGCTAGACTGGCCCTCTTAAAATTTATCCAGAATTTTGTTTACAAATCCTTTTTTTTTTTTCCATTGGCCAAAAAATTTTTTAAACCCCAGATTGCCAAATAAATTCTTATCACATCTTTTTTAGGGACACCCAAAATTCATTTAGTCAGGTCTCTCTACTGACTCATTAATCACTTTCAAAACCCGACACCTGGTTTTCTCCTCTAAGTCAACTTTTAACTGAGAGGTCCGTGTTTACCTGAGAATCAAATTCTTTATTTTTTCATGCCTTAAAATCCTCTTATCACCAGATGCCCATTTTCGACGATGCTCTGTATGACGTCAACAGTTTGAAAAAGCAATAATAATACGATTTCTTTCCTCATGCCAAAATTCTAACACATACCAGATGCTTTTCTTACGGTTGGACCCAGGAATTAAAATTAAATGATATCTTTGAAATATAATTAAATCTTATTTAATGTCGTCTCAAGCCGAAATTTTTTTTATGGCCTCTTTGGGTTAAGTCTATCTTTGTTTTTAATTTCTGAATTTAATTTCCCCAATTACCATTCTAAATAGTGACATTTATCATTTTTGACAGAATCTCAATCTCACTTTTTTTTTGGATTTTCTTTTGCAGTGTAAAAAGTATTCTTTCTTTTGTAAATAAAATATAGTCAATTTGATTTTTTTTTTTTTGTTCAGTCTCCTTGAGATATAGCTCTTTCTCCATATTTGTCTTGGGGGTTTTGAAACCGGGTGTTGGCTACTATCTGGTCATTCACTGTATACCATTGGACCCATTTTCTCTGCGTTGTATAGTTCCTCTTCCGAATTTGCCAACAATTTCACTATCACTTTCCCTGATGACTTTGATATTGTGGTTTTCCATGCCAACTGTAATTTCTTGCGATTTATATTGTACCGTGGGTTGTCTAACGTAGATTAAAACCTTTCAATTTCTTCTTCTGTACTTCAAAAGATATGTTGAAAGATTTTTCTTTCAGTTTAACGACAAAGAATCTTTCAGATATTTGACATTTCTCCCAGAATATATTCTTCATGTCTGTTTTAATATTAAACCTAATCCTTTTTCATTTTTAACTCTGATTTTAATGATTTTGTGTTGACACTGGCAAAATCTCCATTGTTTCCCCACCTTGAATATTTAACAGCTCATTTGTTACTTTATTTTTTTCTAACTAAAGAATGGTTTAATATCCTAATATTCCATTTTTTTGCTTGTTGCGAACAGTCGTTGGATGACGGTCAAGTGACACCTGTCGCTCACGCCTACCTTTACCCGGGCGAGGAGTGAATTCTACTATACCTAAACCCCTTCAGGCTGTTAGCTTTCATATTTTGCCATATTTCTCGGAATAGATAGTGGAGTGTTTTCCTATTTGCCTTCTCCGCGGTGATTTGGATTTATTGAGATATCACCACTAGTTTGCTGTCCGTTGACTTGTCAAGAGATCTTCCGCCCTGTCTAGATATATGTGATTTATTGTTATCATTATTTACATTTCCATTCGGACTAATTAGGACATCTATTCCGAATGTAAATAGTATAAATAAAACAGCAATTATATTGATAGCTAATTTTTACAAATCTATACCGGATGTTTTAGAAATTAATAACAGATTTTGATTTTATAATTAATGCCGGATTACATGGTTGGCAGTTATGAGTTTTTAAGAATCTGTTATCATAAACAATTTTTTTTTATATCTGTAGTGACCCATCTAAAGATATATATATATATATATATATATATATATATATATATCAATATGTGTGTGTGAGTGTGTGTGCGCACGCGTAAATTTATAAATGATTTCAAATAAAAATTCAATAGGTTTATAGTTCCTTTTTTAAAAGAATGTGCCAATGATTCGACAGCTAGACACATATTTTGAAAAGTGTCAAAGTGTTAAAACTACGCTGTATATGCGTAAATAAAACGAAAATGTTAAAAGCTTCTTTAAATAAATTTAAATTAGAACACTCATAAATAAAAAACTCTCTTTGCCTCTGACAGAGTCTCTCTATATATATATATGAGAGAGAGAGAATAGATATATGTTAATAAGTTTAGAATAGAGACAATCTTAAAGAAAAGGACTATATATATATATATATATATATATATATATATTATTATCGATTTTGAGTAAAAAACCGACAACCTCATTCAATCGTTATGTTCGCATCGTATGTAACATAGAAGTTCAGATATTGTGCGACAAAGCGAGGATCTCGTAACAAAATGTTTGTTAACGCTTTTGGCAAATTTTTCTTTCGTCTCTTAGCCGGTCAATACGACTGATTTCAAACTTTCCAGTTTGGTTCAAATCTCACCAGTTATTTCTATCCAGGCCATCTTTGCTCGAAGTTGGTATGGGTCATAGATCGCTGAGACGTTTTTCTTTTTTATTGCCATTGAACGTGATTTTCGACGACAGTGCAACAGTGTGTACTCTCCAGCTGACTATACATATTCTGTCGTCACATTCTGGGCAACATGACCAGCTCAGTGAAGTTTTGAATGCATCAGGAAAGTCTCAATTCAACCAATGTTGCTTTTTGCGCGAAGATTAGCATTGGGCATCCTATCGTCAAAAATATAGCCACAGACCACGCTGAGACAAGTTTTGTGAAAGACATCCAGCAGACTGATATGGAACCTATATAGAGTCTGTGATTCTGAACTGTATTATATATATATATATATATATATATATATATATATATATATATATATATATATATAGAGAGAGAGAGAGAGAGAAAGAGAGGAAAAATAAGGGATTGTATATACATTTTTTATCACGCTTGAAAAAAACAAAAAGACATCCAGCAGACTGATATGGAACCTATATAGAGTCTTTGATTTTTTGAAAAATATATATATATATTTATATATATATATATATATATATATATATATATATATATAGATATATAGAGAGAGAGAGAGAGAGAGAGAGAGATCAAAAAAAAATGATTGTATATACATTTTATCACGCTTGAACTTTGTTATTTGAACTTTTTTTAACGGCCTTAATGTTCTGGAAATGTTCGCACTCTTACAGGATTTGAACCTGCGTCACTATGAGTAGAGGGAACCATGTTTTAGATCTAACTAACTGAACTACAAAAGTTTTTCATATTCGCACAGTTTCGTATCTGGCGGATTAATAAAATCCACCACTTAAAATTTTGAATTTCAGAACTCTAAAATAGTCTTAAAGCTACATGTATAAAGAAATGTAAAAAATATGGAGGACGCTAAATGACGTAATTTATTGCCTTAAACTTAAAAATGAGTAAATGTTGATGTTGAACTTTTATTTTTAATTTTAAATTATTTTTAATTTAATTATTACTTATTTCTATGTACTTAATTTCTTTTTGTTGAATTATTTATGTATTTATGTATAATTTACGGTTGTTTCTAGCTATTTCTCTAGTAAAACGATTAAACATATATGCCGCTCTAGTACTAGGCTTAAATTCATGTGGTTGATGTACCAAGAAAGAAAGGTCATTAGAATAGTTGCCATGAAAATATTTATAGAAAAACATATAATCCACATTCCAGCGGTGGGAATATGACTGAAGCTGAGATGCCAAGTCAGAACCGATTTGATAAAGAGATTGAATCACATCAGCGGTTTAGCCAGAGAAGGAAAAGCCATATTGTTTGTCGGAATTAAGGCCGTGTGAAGCGAGATTCTTAACCAGTTCGAAGTTGATCAGAGATTCTATTACTTTGTCAAGAAGAGGTAGTAGACTAATAGGAAGATAATTCGAAGAATCATATGGTTCAACAGAGTGCTTAAAAACAGGAACTACAGAAGATGATTTCCAACAGACTGGAAAGTAAGAAGTTGGTTTCAATTTATTTATTGATGATGAGTTATAAATACTCATCATCAGTAAATAAAATGAAAACCGGCGTTGAACGATCAAGTTTCATTTTTTAGTTTCGTAGCACTAAGCGATCGAAAATATTCATTTTTTATTGTTGAATTTGCATCTGTAATAAAATTATCCTAATTAAAGCGGGTCGAAATATTTTGATAGTTGTTTATCTCATACACTGCATCCTATAATACTATAATTTACCGTTAGATTTTTAAAATCTATTATTAAAAATGGTGATATTTCGTATTTTCCCTTATACGCTGCTTTTCTTTAACGCCAAACTAAGATCTAATGTTATTGTACTTTTTAGCACAGAAAAGCAGCTTTTTTGAATGAGAAAAATGAGAAGAATAAGTACTTCTTTATAAAAATTACAAAAGTTGAGATTGTAAATTAAATTTTAAAATCTAATTTGGTTGTAAAAACGGAATAATCAACTTAGATAAGCATTAAGCATTAAGTAATCGCCACTATTTTTTGGCAAAATATAAGACATATGCTGGTAGATATAAATAATAAAAATCTCATGACAAAATTTCAATTTTGGAATTTCAATCTGAGTTGAGCTTTATATATTACATTAAGTATTGATTGTCGCTCGAAAGACAAATCTACAACAATTAATGTACATTAAGGAAACGTTGGAAACATTCAATATTCTCAATTATTGTGAAAGTAGGAATTTTAGGATCAGTGAACAAAAAACAAAAAAACAAAAAAACTCCAGTTCATTTCTACATTTGTTTTTAATCAAACAATCTTCCATCCATTATCATTTTATATAATAAACAAGAGAATCATAATCTTGAATAGGGTTGCGAACTCTGCTGCATTCATTCATACATTTAGTCATCTTGATTTATCAAAATAAAATATCATTTTTATTTTACTTTTAATAAATTTTTACGTTTAAAAACTTTTAATCTCTCCCCAAAAGAAAAATGGTTAACGATGCAGTATTCTTTTTGTTTTTAATGTCTTCTATCTTAAGACTTATACTTTCAGTTAGTTATTTTCTTAACAAATATGAAAGTAAGTTTCCATATAAAAACTGTATAAAGTTTTTAGAAAAATACTTTAAGTTTTATTTTTGTTTTTTCCATTAATAGGGTTTAAATCTATTCTGTATGTACAGACATGTGGAATGGGGATGCAGAAACATTTTGAACATTCAATTTCTTTGTCTATGCAGCTGCAGTTGTTTGCTGAAAGTTTTGGCCTAATCAAACATGGATTTTAAAAATATAATCAGTGTTTGGTCTTTTGCTTTTTTTTAATACAGAAAACAAGAAATTTCCTTTTATGCATTTCATTCTGGACTTGACTAAATTTACCTTACAACTAACCATTTTGTTTTATTCAATTCACTAATTGATGAAACTATCATTATAATTCAACATTAAAAATTCTATTAAAATTTCAAGTTTTATTTCATGGCGGTCATAACACAAATCTTCTATGATTATCTTCATTTTTATACAAAATCTTTGATACAAAGTAATACTATTAACCTCATCAAGACTTTTTATTACTACTTTTTTCCATTCTATAGATTTTTTTTTTTTTTTTTTTTAAAGCATAACTACTCTAAGTAGTAAAACAATAATATGACAAAGAATCAAAAAGGAATTTTTAACCCCGTAGATCATATTTTATTTCTACTGAAAAAAAATCTTCTTGTGATTTTTTCACATATGAACAAAGGTGTATACAAGTTTAATTCTAAATTAATTGCTACTTCATTCCCAGTTTTGTGCTGTTTACTTTGTTGTTGCTATTTTTCTTCTTTTTTTTTTCTTTTTAAATACCACTTATCTCTTCGAAAAAACTGAGGTAATTATGCTCTCCATTGACCCCCCTTTTCTTTTATTAGATGTGTGAATTAAAATGCCTTCTTGGATTTTCTGTTACTGAACTTCAAGATGGATGATAGCTCTAGACCAGTTTGCAAATTCATTAAATAGTTGAATGAAAGGTTTAAAAATGTGAATGATAATTTCTGTAATTTTCTGGCAAACATGCAAAATAAATTTTAAATGCAGCTATTGATCTGATGTAAAAATTAATTTCAGTTACTTCGTCCATAAATCATTTACATTGTGAATATATTAACAAAGATGAGTCCTCAACTTTCAAAAACAATGTTTCATCCATGTTTTTTGCACCCTTTTTCAGATGATTGGAATTTTGAACCAAACCCTTTATTTTGTCCACCGGGGTAGATTGTTCTAGTTCCACATTCCAGATCTATCGGTATCAGTTATCTCCCTTTTAACTCTATTCTCGAAGTGTTTTTTTTTTTTTTTTTTTTTTTTTTTCACCTCCAGATATTAAACTCCACAATTCTTTGTGTCAAGTCCTAATTTTATCCACTGGGCCATATGTCCTTGTGCTTGTGGAACTAGAACAATCTACATCATTTTTTTTTTTATTATCCAACTCCAGCGTAAATAGAAATGTGTGAAAAATGTTTTAATATTGTAAATTTGACCCACATTTTAATATTTTAATCAATTATTTCATTTTTACTTTTAAATCTTAGATACTAATAAAATTTTGTTTTAATTATTTAATTCAGTTATTTTTTATAATTTAATATTTTTATCTATTTTAAATATTTATTACAATATGAAGGCAACTTTTAAATATAGTTTATGAATTTGTTTTTGGGGATTTCTTCAAACGTTTGTGTGCACTTAAGTTGGAATTATTGGAAGTTCTGATGACATACACAATGGACCAAATTTCTTGGAAAAGATCTTTTTATCTTATTTCTGCATTTAACACAGGCTATTTTATATCTTGACTTGTTAAATATTTCATATTTATGCTTAAAAAAAAAAAAAATCATCCAAATGAAGTAAAATCTAAGTTATCTGATTCTGTGTGGATAGATTTTGTTAATTTCAATATTTATTCACATCATATCTAAAACATTTGAATTCATTGTGAATAACTTTTCCCATTACATACAATATATTGGGTTATTTATATACATCTAAAATCTTACATTTAGTTTCCATTCAAAAGGTATTAGTTTCAAGTTGATTGAAACACAAAATATACATTTTCCAAACTTACATTGCCATATCCCCCTCATCTCCACCTCTGAAATTTTTTTTTTTCTTTGTTTTTTCCTTTTAAGAAAGATTAAGGAACCTCTTGAAAAAGAAAAAGTAAATTGTCAACTCTATATTGTAAATGCTTTTGATATTGCTTTTTCAATCCACACACATGAATGCATTATTTGACTACTAATTCTAATCTGAACAAAAATAATCTTACTTCTGATTCTATTTCCAGAGTGAAATTTGGAGTAAATTTTCTCAGATTATTGCTTGGATAGCATTTATTGTTCTTCATTACTGGTTGTGTCTGCTGTGTGCATGATTTTATTACCAATCAAGATAGGAAAAACCTGCCCAGTGGCAAATTTTTTTCAGTGTTTGAAATCATTCCAATTTACATGAGGAATTTTGTTTTATTATTTTTATATCAATATTAATCTTTAAAATATTTGAGCATTATTTTATTATGAAAGTATCATTGAAAGTGTTTTCTTCAGTGTGCTATTTTGAAATAAATTGATGTTTTGCTTAATATAAAAATAAGTTTAACTATGTTTAAGGACAAAATATATTTCTTTTATGGAATGTAAAATTTCATATAGTCTGCTTCTAAATTGCTTGTTACTTTTAAATTTATTTATGTAAACCAGAAAGAATTTCTAAATTTTTTTTTGTTTCTTTTTTTAGGCTTGTAATCAGGTTTTTTTTTTTTTTTTTTCTTTCTTTTTTTTAATCTGATTTCATAGCAACTATGAATGCATGTCTTAGAATGATTACTGTTGATAATTTTTTTTTTTTTTTTTTTCCTTCATTCATTTGGATCTTGTTTTTGATAAGTTGATTTACGGATATTTTTTTTTTGTCCTCAAAATAAAAATAATTAAGGAATCTTGACTATTCAAAATAAAATGTTGACAACAAACATTCATTTTTCTCCCTTTCCCTGCAATTGGAACCCAGAATCATTGCTACAAAAAAAAAGAAATCAAGTTTTTAAAAAATGCTTTGTTTTTATTTTGTTGAGTTGAAAATTTTCCTTTTTTTTTTTTTTAAATCCTTAAAACTATGTAACCTCATTAAATATTTATGAATTGCATAACAAAACAAATTGCTATTTTGACTGTCCTGATTTTTTTGTTTTGTTTTTAAATCTACTTACCAACTTATTAAAAACAGAACCAAGTTGGTTGTTTCTGCATGTTGGGTAGAGCATGTTTTGTGTGTATGATATATTATTTTTTTTTTTTTTTTTTTTTTTTTTAATAGATTGACCAATTTTCTGGTCAGGTTAAGAAATCCAGCTCCTGTGAAATTGCTATTTACAAATACTTGTGTTTTTATTATCACCTGTTTTGTTAGGCTCCCTTCTGGGCTCATCAGGGGGCATGTTTGGTGGAGGAGTGAACACAGCTGCAATTCCCAACACTGGCACTCAGCTACCACAGATGACCGCAGCTACACAACCTCTTGAAGCTGGAGGCGGCTTTGCATTTGGAACACCACAACAGCAACCGCTACTCCAACCACCTCTGCAACCAGGAAATTCTTCATTGTCACCTACAGGTTCCAGCTCACAATTTGGGGTTCAAAACAGACCTTTTCAGTTACAAAAGCCTCCTCCACCAGCCAGTAAACGAGGCAAGCGGTGATAAACAATGGCTAGAATTTTTTTTTACCATAAAGTCATGGTAGAAAGAAATCCTTTACATTTCTGTCTGAAATCTGTTTGGATTGATAATTCTTTGAGAGAAAATCATCCCTACTATGATCATATGTTACAAAAAACAAAAACTGATTCTATTTCATTAACATTGTCAGATATAATATTATTGACAACTAATGTGTACTGAAAATTTCAGAACTTGATTTTCAGAATTTGTTAAAAGTTTAAATTTTTCTGGATTTAAATGAAAACTCTTAGCAAAACTATTAAAAAAGAAATTTTCAGTTTTTCAAATCACTCCATTGATCGCAAAAGACTTGAAAATTTTGTGATATGCATTTAACTTTAAATATAGTAAAGAACACAAGATTAAGTGCATCTTGCTCTCAATTTTCTTTTAAGTGGATTCAATGGCAAGATATCTTCAATTTCAGTTGCATTACACATCACACTTGTTATCATTCACATCTGTATGAATCTTATTAAAATCAACTTTGATTTTGAAATTATTAAAGATTTTGTAATATTTTAAACAATTTGTTGTGAAAAATATTGGCATTAATAATGAACTGGTTACCAAAAAAAAAAAAAAAAAAAAAAAAAGTTATATCAGGTGGGTTATGTTCAAAATTTCTTCATTGTCTAAATCAATTAAGTTCATCTACTTATTCAGGGTTTTCATTTGAACATTTTCTATGTAAGGTTTACACATGCCTTATTTTCAAAAATATATCTTAGTAAATCTGGGTGTGTTTACTACTAAACTTGTTAAATCTGATTTTAAAGAAAGTAGATAATGATGCAGTCACCATTCTCCTCCACCCCCTTCTGAGATTTAGTAGAAAGCAGTTTGATGAACATGGTAATCAAGTGTGAATCCATGCTCATCCTGGAGTACAATGTCTTCATTATTAAAATTTTTTTTGAATAAGATTGGATTCTTCCCACACACACTGTATAGTGCTGGTGTTAATAAAACTGTGCTCGATGTAATACAAAAGAGCTATTAAGAACATATTAATAATTACGCTATCAGTGAGGTGTATGTATGTATCTATAGCGAGAGATAGAAACACCCAGGAATGATCATAAAAAAAAAAGTGCAATTTTGCTGCCTTTTAATTCCCCCACCCCAAGTGCAAAAAAAAAATCATCAGAAAATGTGCACAAAATTTAATGAAAACTGTATTGTCCCAAAGCAGCTTCTATATGATTGACAATTTCTGTGATTCTTTAGTTTGGTACAATTATTTTTTTTTTTTTTTGCTCCTCATAACAAACATACTGTCAGTTTTCTAGCCACAATGTCCTTAATCTATTTGATGTTGTGGCAACAGCTATTAATTATTAATCAATTTGGACTAAACCTCAGATCTTTTATTTCAAACATTTACTTGCATAGGAATTTTCGTCTTTTACTGCGATAAACATAAATTTCAATCTGTTGTTTTCAAAAGGAAGTCAGACTTTAAAATATGAAATAGAAAAGACATTTCTTAAATGTAATGATTTTCGAGTAGTTGTAATAAATTTTTCTTTCTCTAATCCTGTGTTGACTTTTTGATGGATATTCCTTTGCTATAAAAAAAAAAAATATATATACACACACACACACACACACACAAGACTGAATTTCTTAAAATACAAATAAATCTGGTTTTAAATGAAAATATTTTTTAGTCATTTGTGGTTCCTCTTCCACCTGTAGCAAAATGTCTTAGATACTATGCTCACTGGAAAAGATGAAAACATTAATTTAAAAATAATTCTTGGGGAGGTAGGAGTAAATCAATTTTTAGTCACCTGTATTTCAAATTTTACCAAAACAATTCTACTTAGTCCACAATTCCTGAGTTACTGATTTGTACACTCTCAATTTTTTGTTTTTTCAAAGGTTTTACCTGCCATCTCTTCAGTGCTCTGGAAATGTTCCCCCATTTTAAAAAAAAAAAAAAAAATTGGATCTTTCAGTTTCCACATCAATTAACAGAACATAAATTTTAGAATTTCTTTTATAAGGAAATCCACCAATAAAACTATAAAAGCAAGTAAAATAAATAGATTTGAAAAACTTAATTTACTAATTTTGTACTGTGAAAAATTAATATAATTTGAGTAACAATAATTTCAATGCAATCTGTTTTATTTGAAAGTACAAAGGGTTAAAAAAAAATCTTTCACCACTGAAATGTGTATAATTGTGCATTCTTTGCAACTCCTTGTATTCCCTACCCACCAATTGTTATTCCAACTTGCTAAGGAAGCTTCAATAAAATAAAATCTACATTGCAGTCACCAACTAAAAGAAAGAAAAAAAAACACAAACATCAGTACACATAAATTTTTTATTTTTCAACCTTCAGAAAGTACAAACATGGTTGTGGGGGGAGCACTTGAAACATGATAACTAAAATACAGATCAGGAGAGAAAATCAGCTTGGGTAACAATAGACATTTTTGATCATTTCTGGAGGTTTTGATTGTGATTTTTAGTTGGTACTTTACAAATGTGGTTTCATGCACTACTTGATATTTATCACAAGTAAAAAGTGGAAGACTTACAGAGTGTACAAAACAATTAGCTTCAAATTTCATTTATCTTTGATAAAAATAACATTCATCAAAGCCTTGAAAGGTAACAGTTTTCTATTACACAATAACATTCTTATTTTCCTCATACATGAATAATTGTCTTGTGGTATATCTGAACAAATATAGTTTTAATCTAAACCAAGGAGGAGTAATTGTAAATGGATTCTTTTTTTTATGGAATGAAAAGCTAAATTCAAAAAAATGTAACACTTGATCTGTTATTAGTGTTAAACTTAAAAACCATTGGGAATTTTGAGTGCAAAATATTTCAACTGAAATATATACTTCTAATGACAAACATTATATAAATGGCTTGTTATTTCATATTTAAATATGCAAATAATATTAAAATTTATAACTCCAAAAGTTATTTAACTGAACTACCCTGCTATATTCTCTAGTCTTGGTTAGCAACCATTCTTAGACAAGCCTGAATTCAAAACTTGAAGGCAAATTGCCAAAAGAAGAGCTAGCTATCTAGAGAGGGTAGTTAAATAAATAAAAATACCAACTCCCAAGCAGCTGCAAAAAAAAACACACACAAACTTAAGTTGCAATCCATTGCAGACAGAAATAGCATTTTTTAACTTATTTTCACAGCTGCTTGTCAAACAAAGCATTTAATGTTAGCAACGACAAGTGATGTAATAATTGTGCAATGTTCCCACAGGACATTTTAATATAGCCAAGACCAAACAAACGTTTTTTGGGGGTTTTTTTTGTGTGTGTTTGTAAAAAAAATTTGCAGCACCAATGAGGGAAATTAAATAAATCCTATTTTGATCAAAAGATTGAAAACTAAAAGTAACAATTGGACTTACAAAAATCACAAAACTGTGAAGTCATGTGAGAATAATATCCTCTATAACAAAACATTTAGAAAAATAAGTGTATTAATAGTTGTAAATTTTTTCATCAAGCAGTTTAAAAACATTTCATTTAAAGTTCAAAGTTTATTGACATTAAAAGTTTCAATTTTGTACAATCAATATCCTTTCATTGTCCAATATGGAAAGTAGCAGTTATTTTGGTTGTCACAAAATTTTTGATTAAAAAAAACTTTAATTTTATTCCTTAAAATTTTCAAGGAGAGCCAGTTGCATAATTGGCAATAATGAACGAAAGCCATCGTCAATATAAGAGCTGCAGTTGGAAGCCTAGTAAAAACAAAAGAAAATAATGAAGAAGGTATGTGAAAGAAATGTTTTGAAGATGGTATTACATGTCAAAAACTACTTTTTATAAAGAGCATTCAGTTATGGAGAAGCTTTTATTTGACATTCAGAAGGAATAAAGAAAATAACAAAACTCACCTTAAATTTTGAATTTTCTTTTTTCCATTTATAAATTTAGATAAAAAAATGATTAAAAAATGAACATGATTTGAATTTTAATCCTAATGCTCCACTCAATTTAGTTTACTCAGTGAATGATATTTCAATCAAATGAAAAAAAAATTAATTTAAATTAACAGTTTGTAATAAAGCTTTCATTCTGTGCGATAATTTTCTGGCATTTCTTCACTGTTGATAGTATTTTTTTTTTTTTTTTTGTTCACAAACTTTTTGGGGGAGTTGATGTCAGAGAGCTCTTCAAAGGCCACAGGAAGTTTTAATACAAAATGTCTAATTAGTAAGATCAACTTAATAGAGACAGAAATATATCAGTTTGGCACGCATTTTCCTAAATATATCAATTTAAAAGTCAAATAAACCGCTGAATTATTCATTAGCAAAAGGATAGGCAACTATCAAAATGCAACAAGTCAACTTGAAGTTTGGAAATATTTAAATGTATTATATATTTTGAAGAGAATGTTGATGTCTAGGTAAGAAAATTGTCACTGAGCAACTTCACAAGAATCCATATGTGAATAAAGAAAAGTTTAGTGATAACTAATCATTAAAATCCAAATCTGTAAATACTTTAAAGTTTGCCCTATTGATTTGACCAAAAGCCATAAAAACCATGATTGTCAAAACATGTCAGATGAATCTCTGCAAGGAAAATAAACTCAAAATACTTTTTGACTTGTCTCTTACAAACTTAAAAAAAAAAAAGATTCATCTTCATTTTGTTGCTTGTTGAAATGTAACTGACAAAAACATTGTTGATCAGATAAGCTGAAAAAAAATGTTTTTACTGTCTCAATGACCTTAAAAAAAAAAAAAAAAAAACTTGTTAGGCAATGTTATTGAAATTGTAAAATACAAAGTTGTCACACCAATAACGATTGATGTGGATCAACAAAATCCTATAAAATTAAAGTATATATTTTGAAAAAAGTTTTTAAAACATTCTCTTACCTCCAAATAAACATTAGTAATATATTTGCTGACAGTTTTTTCATCATCATCATCATCATCATCTTCTTCCTCCTAAATATAAAAATTTGCCAATGCTTTTGATGATTATGAATGACATCATTAATAAATATATAGATACACTTTTTGGAACTGGAATATTATTTTTAAAATGCAAACAAAAATTATCTTTCAGCTGAGAAAATAACTTAGAAATCTAAGTGTAAGAAAAATTACTCTTTGTTATCAGGAATCAAAAAGGTATTTTAAAAAAAACATTTTGGGTTCAAAAACCCTTTAAAAAAAGGTAAAAAAAATGTGGTGTTAATGGCTTAAAAATTTCCTTTGATTTTTTAATAAATTATTTTTTTGTTGAAAAAGAGGAAGTTTTATGAACTTTTAAAAAAAAAATTTATTTAACTTGAACCCTTTTTTGAAAAAATTTTTGGTTTCTTCTCAGTCAGGTTCATGGAATTATTTATTTTCATTTCTACTAAATAAAACAAGTGGTTGTTTTTAAGAAAATAATTTCCCGC
>CAHIKZ030003645.1:0-72891 GCA_903632075.3 Acanthosepion pharaonis
TTTAATAAAAGTTTCTCTTCTACAAAATACTTTTAATTGAAAAATTTATGTAATTAAATAGAAATTATTCATATAAAGCTTCATTTTAAAAAAAGAAAGCACATATTAAAATAACTTTCATTAGAATTGCTCAGTAATAAAGACGAGTAAGAACATATGAAAAGCAGTAAAAAGGCTACAGATCGAGCCCACTGACTTAGGCAAAAATCCCCTAAGACTCAGCATACACAGGGTCAGGTTAGTCTATCTCCCCAGATCAGAGAATGCCCTTCAGCAAAGCCTTGTCTGGGTTCCTCTCAGCCCGAGAGCAGAGAGTTCAACATCAGAAGCTGGAAAGCAAGTGGAAATAGGGAAGATAAACACTGGTTAATATCAAAATTGCAAGGGGAGAGTGACAAAGATCAAAACAATAAGTTTAACAAATTCATTTCCTTTAAGGCCTCACACAATTTGCAAGTAAACAATTCTCAACAACTTATAACCTTGTGTTATGAATATGAAAGAAAAGTAAATTCCATTATATGCCTACCATACAATTTAGAAATAAAGAAAAAATTTCTTTCCAAAAACACCATTCCATACTCAATTGGCTTGTCTATTCCAAAGCTTACTGTCACAGAGCAATTCTCCCAGATTAATAATTGCATCATTCTCGAAGCTTCACCGTTGTAAAAAAAAATTTAAATTTTAGAAAGAGCAGATTTCCTCCTCTGGAACAGATTGCCAATAAGGTCATAAAGATGCCTGTTACCAACATAGATGCTGAATGTTCATTTTTCTCAGTATAAACATTTACTCAATAAACAAAGTAGTCTTACCCTGAGAACAAGCAACTCACAAGATTTGTATTACAAAGATTTAGAAGAAAGGTTTGAAGATTAGATATTTTAAACTAAATTTAGCAATTTTAAATTTGAGCAGTATGTCAATTTTGGGATAAGTTGTTTTATTTAAATTTTGATTTAATATGTCTAATTTGTTTTTTGATATTTTCTTAAAAGGATTCAGTTATGGTTTAATTATTGTTTTGTAAAAATTTTAGTCAAAATATTTTTTTTATTCAAATATTTATTATTGCAATTCAAGTTATTTGTGGTTGATACTTTAAATGTGATTTTATATTATAAATCAATAATTATAAATCAATGTAAATACTTTTACTTTAAACAAAAACAAAATGCATTTTGAACATGTTCTTAAAGAAGGAAGTTTTGATTAAAAGTTCTACCTCAAAGATATGCATTGTAACATTTCATTGTTTTATTGTCTAGTCATTTACATTTTTTATTTTTACATATCATTTAATTTTGGACTTAGATTTTAACATTTAAAAAAAGATTTGTAGATATTTTTGCTATTTCTTTATAAGCAATAAAAATTTTTGAATTGTGTTTTTTGTTTTCAGTTTTAATAATAATTATAGTATATTGTATTTGCAATTTTCTCTTAAATACTATAAAAATGGAAAAAAAATGGAATTTACCAAAAGTGGAAATGGAATCAAGGAAAATTTGAAATGGAAAATCAGGATCCCTGTTTGTGGAGAAAATGATGCATTTTTTTAATATTTAAATGATCTTGCTTTTTTGAACCTCCATCTTCTGGTTTCTTCTTTTTTTCATATTTTGGATCAGAGTCATTCCCTAGTTCAAATTTAAATTTAATTTAAATCATGGGAAAACATTGTCAATAAGTTTTGAAGAGGATGTCTTTCCTGAGAGCATTAATATACTTATCATTAACAACCTTGAGTGGAGTTTCAGAATATATATGGTTATGGTTGTCATCTCAAAACCTAGTTCAATAAAAAAAAAAAAAAAAAAGACAACTACAACTTATCCTATACTAACTAACTTCCATGAAAGTATTTCCTTAAAAAGAGCATAGCATGATGAAAAAGATGAACAACTACAAAATAAAAACTGACCAAATGTTTATCCATTTTAGGAAAAGATCAAAGTACCCCATCTATTTTTCAAATTTTTCATCTAACAGATACCCATTTTCCAAAAGTTTTTTTTTTTTTAAGTCAGCAAAATTGACAGATAATCACTTTCAACCATTTTTTGAATTTGTTAAAAATTAAAATCTCAGTTTCAAATAAAACTATTTTTAAAAATCAATTATAATTTAGGAAAGACTTAATTTAAGACAAAATTAGTGAATTATAATTTTATTTAAAAGTTTGAAACAAAGAAATTATGAATTTCTGGGACTGAAATACAGATTCAAAAAGTGGAAAATAAGTGCAAACAATAACTAACATTTTGCAGTAAAGATGAGATATCGTAAAGATTGACAGCAGAATTTCATTATAGGTTAAACAAACAGCTCATTTTGAAATTTTATCATACCTGGATCACCAGAAGGATATTACAATTATTGAAAGATTTAAGTGAACAACAGCAAAGTTTTAAGGAACCCTTTTTCAACACTAAATTTTTGAGCATCAACTTGCATTGCAAGGAATTTGGAGTCTTAAATTTCTGGAGAAATATATCATGAAAAATTAAAATAATACTGCTCATTGAATTAAATTTCACTAAACAACAACTTAAATGTAAATCCAGGTAGGATTCTCTGGCATGGAAAGCACTAACACATAAAAAAAATTTCTAATTTTAAAAAAAAAAAAAAAAAAACTGTATGCTCTGTTTTCCATTCATTTATTATTAATTTGATATTTCATTTTAAGAAAAATATGCATAAGTTGAAGAACTATAAAATGTATCCAAAGTTAAACTTATACAGTTCATTTTTTATTTTATTTTTATAAAATCTATCCAGTTTCATTTATTTAAAATAAAATGTAAATAAATTTTCAATTCAATCTCAAAATTCTGAGAATTAGAGGAAATATTGCTAACTACATATGTAAATGAAATGATTAACAATTAAAAAGAAAACTAGACACTTTTTAAAAAAACTATTTTAATTTTTTTTTTTTGGTCAAAATGTGGAAAAAATTTCTTTTTAAAGACCTAAAAATATATCAAATTTATATTTATTTTTTATTTTATATGTATTCTTTTAATGCTTTTTTAAAAATTAAGGAAAAAAGACAAAAGTAATTAAAGAAATGACAAATAATTGGACAAAATTCAATCATTGAAAAATATACTTTCTTAAAATATTGTCATTCAAAGAAAATATTTCAAAAATATTTAAATTAAATAATATCCTTTGATGAATTAACTTTTGATTTTTTAGTCTTCAAAGATGATTTTCATGCCCTTAAAAAGCAAAACAAATTTCAATGCATCAGACCAAATTAGTTTTAATGAATAAACACAGTATACCCTTTTTTTGAATTTATGGGCACAGTATATATAAAAAAAATTGATTTTTAAGACTTTAAAAAAGTTTTTTTTTATTTTTAATAATTTGAATCATTCTGGTATTTTATCCACTAAAGTTTTTTCAACTTCCTAATTTTTTATTTTTACAAGATCTTTCCAAATCAAATTGATGAGAATTCTTTAAGCTGGGATAATTTTGATATATATATAGAAACTATGAAACTGTAAACTTCAAAAATGCAAAAAAGCACTAACCATCATTGAAAAAGTGACATAATTGAAGAGACATGTAATAAAAACTAATCATCACACATTAGAAATTATAAGAAAATTTCACTATTTTTGAGACATTTTCACAGTGTAAATTAGGGTAGTTTGATATACCTATTTTTTTTTTTTATCTTTTTTGATGATTCTCATGAATTACAACTATTGACATTTCATATATCAATGTAATAAACATCCTTTTGCATGCTATGTGTGTGTTTAATATATATATATATATATATATATATATACACACACATTTCAAGCTAGTTTCCAATTGTAGATGGACTTGGTTATTTTTTACTGGTGCTAATCTAACTTTTGACCAAATGGTTAGATAATTACATATTTCCTGTTATAATAACAATAAAAAGACCTGGGTGTTTCTGATTGTATTCAATCAGTGCATAACAGGCAATAGAGAGCATGTTCTATCTCAGCTTCTGTATAAACAATTGTATGATTGAAGAGTGGCTGGAGGTAACCATTCTCAAGTTAACCATTACCTCAAGCTGCATAGATATAATGCAATAATTTATACCTTGTAGGATTTTAATGTTTTTTTAGGTTTTATTGAAAGAGCATAATAAGGAAAAAAATATTTAGAAATTATTTCAATTAAATCAAGTTCCCAACATTTAACAAAGAATTATATTAACTTAATGAAGTATATTTATTTGGCTGATGATATAATGAACAAAGATAATTAAATTTTTAATTTTGATTTTATAAATTATATTTTTTCTTCACTTTCAAAAATTTCTCATTTCAATTGACCAACAAAAGAACTGTTAATGTTCAGGGAGGACAAAGGTTCTTCAGGCAACAGACCGATTGATTCAGAAAATGCATTGGTTTTTTATCCAAGCTCCATTGGGTGATCTTATTCCAGTGAGATCTCCATTAAAAGCTAAATCTCTGTGGTCAACACAGGGTTGTTAGGTCATTCCTTGTTCTAGGCAGTACATTTTATTTTTATTTTTCTCTTCAACCAAAAATCTCCTAAGAGTGCACTGAATGAAGACAGAATATTTCCTATATTCAAAAGCCTGCAAATTCTAACTTTCTCGATGCATTCAGATTAGCCTTCAAATTATCTTTAACCTTTAGCACACTAATTTCTTTCTAGAATTGTTCCCCCTGCCACTTCATTTTTTTTTTTAGGGTTAAAAAACATGAACACTGAACACTGTATGACTTTTTTTTTGTATTGTGTAAATAGATTTTTAGCTTTTTTCTACACTACCAAAAGAATGAATAATATTTTGAATAATGCATTAAGTTTTTGCATGCATCAATTGATGTTGAAAACAAAAATGTTGAAACATGAAATAAAAAACAAATACATTAAAAATACCAAATAATTCAAATTTAATCTTTTATTACTCCTTTGGAGTTCTCTTTACAATTTTCAAAATTGCTATGGCTTTCATTTCAAAATTTAAAAATGATATGTTCTAATATTTATAAGAAGAATCTCTCATTTGTTCATTTTTCCTTCTTTAGATTATTTATTTGTCTCATTGGCAAATAAAGTTATTAAAAGTGTTTATAAATAGCCTTCTGATTTGAACTATTTTGTTTATCAGGTATATTGGACAATTTGCCATATAATTTCCATAAAATTAGTCAAGCATGGATGACAGTAGCTACAAGTGGTCATTATTGCTTTCCACCATGTCACTAGTGTGGTTATCATCTTCGACCACTTCACTGTAACTATCCACTCAAGCAAAGCCATCAAAATCATCACCAGAGTTCTAATCAAAAGAAAAACTAAAAACTGAATAAAGGCTTTCTTAGATACTGACGCAGCCATTTTTGCTTACAAAAGAATCCCAAAAAAATGAATGTTGTTTAATTGGTGTTACACCTCATGTAGAGTCTAGAAGAATTCAAAATGGTGTTGGAAAACAGAAGTTTAGTCTTGTTCCAAAGCAGTAGTAGGCTATTTCCAGCTTTAAATACTGAAAATAATAGTTGACAAGTGTTTATTTATAGCAACCATCTCAAGGTGAAGAATGTTTTTTTTAGAGTGGCATCTAGAGACTTTAATTTCATATTGATTATGCAGTATGGTAAAAATTTAAACCTTCATTTTCTAAACTTATTTAAAACACCTTCCTAATTTCAATTTCACCTAAAAAAAAAAAAAAAAAAAAAAAAAAGGCCATTTGGGAATCCTGTTTCGCTTATTCTTGCATTTGGCTAATTATTACTGTTTCAATACTGTTGCATTTAGATGTTTGGAGAACAGTGTCTGAAATCAAAACTGTTATTTGATGTTAAGTAAGCATTTTTGGTGGAATCACTGTAAGACATTAGTGATGTTAATTTAACTGAAAAACCAACATTTTTCGGTTTCAAATTTACAAGAAAAAAATTGAACAAAACATTTTTAAAAAAATTGAAATTATTAAATTTACTGAAATCACTATTGAGTCACTATATCCAAAGAAACACCACTGAAAAAGACGCTCAGAAATCTATTTGTTTCAGTTTATAAAAAAAAAAAAAAAAACTTTTTGTGGTAAATTTAAGTTAACAACAAAATAGCGAGTAATAATAAAAAAAATAGTTGCCAGTTTCGTTTTCTTAATGTTAAATTTTATGAAGTCAGATTTTTTGTAAGGGTAATTGTTTTCTAGTAAGCCAGTATGTCAATCACAAAATAAAGTTGTTGCAAACAAGAAAAATGAATAAAGATTTTTTTTTTTTTTTTTTATAAATAATTTTTTTATCTAGGGAATAAACCTAAATTAGATATTAAGATAGTCTTTAATTTCACTTTTAAAATATGTATATTTCCAGATATGTGAGTCGCTAGTGTAAAATTGTTTTCTACAAATAAAATTGTTTCTGTCTAGCAAATACACCTAAAATTAGATATTAAAAAATAAAGTAAGTTTTAATCTCGGTTTTAAAATGTGTATATTTTCCAAACTGGAAGTTATTTTTTTTAAAACCAAAGTAAAAATTATTCTTTTTTTAGCCACTAGTGTTTGGTAAGTTTTCTGCCTATAAAATTCTTCTAAACAAGGAAAATTAATTCATTTTATTTTTTAAAAATATCTTTATGGTTTTATCTAACAAATACACTTAAGATTATATATTAAAACAATTAAAATAGTTTTTAATTTCAGTTTTAAAATGTGTATCTAAAAAAGAACAGGTGATACTCACAAATTGGAAATATACACATTCTACAAATGAAATTAAAAGCTTTTAATTATTTTTAATATTTAATAATATGTTAATAAAAACAAATTTATTTAGGGGAAAAAAAAATAATTCATTCATTTTCCTTGTTTAGATGAAATTTATTTGCAAAACCCAAGTAACAGTTGACTGGCATACCAGAAAAGAATTACTGTATTTTTAATTATTTTAAACATGAGGGGTTTCGTTTTTTGGCTTTTTGAAAGCAAATTATTATCAGCATTTCTGGATTGTCCTGTATATACAGGAGAATTCTTTGCCTCTAAATAAAATAATTGCTTGAAAGCAAGTGTCTGTCAGTCAGTAGTTTCAATAATTTTAAAGTTCTTTGACCACACATTTATTACTATCAGTTGCTTTTTTTTTTTATTTGCTTAGTTTATGATATTTGAAGAAATTTGCTTTCATGAACATCGTATTTCTAGTTTAAGGTGTATTCTAATTGAGTGTACAATTAGAAGAACATTGATAAAGACTGGTCACTTTGATTTCACAAATCAAAGTAATATGTAAAATTTAGTCTTGAAAAAAAAATAAATCATAATTCGCATTTTTGGCTGTTCAAAGCAAAACTGTTTTAATTCAAATTTTAATTTAAAAAAAAATAATTCAATGAATAAAAGCACATAGAAATTACATATTTAGGAAGATTTTTTTTTTTTTTCCAGCCGTATGAATATTTTAAAGACTGGACCTGAAATACATGAGAAATTGCAAGTTGAATGCAAATTTATCAATCTCAAATGAATCAGATAGCGACTGGAAATGCTATCATTACATTACACAAGAAAATGAATGGCTTCCTTAAAAACCCAAAATACTAACTGAAAAACAGTGGTACCAAAGAAAAAAGAAAAGGAAAGCAATAAATACCAAAACATAAATTTCCAAACCGATCAACTCTAGTAACTATTTTATATGCCTCTGGATATATTGTCCATGGTTTAGAAGAGTATAGCAGAGATGTTAAGACACGGGCCATATCCACACTTACTTTAGTCTTGATGGCAATGCCTCTATCTAACCAAACCCTACTTTCCAATTTACCAAATGCAACACTTACCTTTTGAATGCATGAAAAAACCTCAGCATCCAGGGCACAGTCTTTTGATATAGTACTTCCAAGATATGGGAAACTGTCAAGAACTTCCAGCATAATATTTTTCACAAGTATTGTTGGCTTTTTGTAAGACACATCAAGTGGAGGGGTGAACATCACTTTTCATCTTCCTCAGGTTAATCCTCAGTTCAAAAGTATCATAAGCAATAGAGAAACAGTCTATTAGGAGTTGCAAATCTTCCTCAGAGTGCACTATAAAGTCTACATCATCAGTAGACAGCAAATCTTGAATCAGGCACTTGGAGTGGGTGTTGAACCTTCCAAGACTGAACACTCTCCCTGATGTTCTAAATCTCAAGGAAACTCCCCCCTCACATCCTTCAAAGGTATATGATAAGCGCATAGCAAAGTAAATTAAGAAAAGTATTTGTGCAAAAATGTCACCTTACCTTACCCCATCATCCACTGCAATCTGAAAATGAAATGTTATATGCAGCCGTTTCACAAAGTTTCACTTTCTGGGAGGGGAACTAATCACAAGGCATCATGAATTATCATGTAAAAAGCCTTGGTCAAATCCACAAAAACCTTGTATAATGATATTCGCTGTTCAATGCATTTCCCCTGCAGCTGTCTTACTGAGAAAATCATATTCATAGTACCCCTGCACACTCTAAAACTACTTTGTGCTTCTGGAATAATTAGAGGTCATATATTGTTTATTTATCCTGTTCAACAAGATCCTCACAGACATTACAAACTGATTCAAAAAGAGTGATTCCTTGGTAATGTACCTTTGCCTTTAAAGATTAAGGCCAAGATTTTCCATCAATCCTATCCTGAGGTACAGTTGTGTCTTCCTAGATAAGAGTGATCAAATTGAAGATAGCTAAAACAGTCCCCACCAAAACACAGTAATTCTACTGCCAATGTTGATTAGTTTGTTGACAAGCTTTACCTCTTGAAAAATGAGTAGGATGCCTATTTGATGAAGTAACTCATTCCGCAGCAAATGGATTAAAGAACAGGTTGGTAAAATGTTCAGTCCATCGTCTCATTATGCCTTCAGGGTCCTTAATAGTTGTTTTGCCATAGAGGGATTTCAGTGGAACAACAGATGTGTTAGGGTCAAAAACTTGATGCAAAAGACAATACAATGTCTTCAAGTCATGCCTGTCCAAAGCATTTTGTATCTCTTTCAAGATGTTACACCACCAATTATTTTTCATTTTCCTGATCCAACATTGCTTTTTATTCTTTAAGAGCTTGTTCTACAGCTGGACAGTTTTCTGATGAACTGTGTAACAGAGAAAGATAAATTTTTGATTTTGAGTAACCCATAAAGCCAGTCTTTATGATGTTTCTTGACAAAATACAACAATTAAACACCAACTTGATAAACTTGGGTTTTAAAAACTTCCCATGTACCATCAAAAGTAATATTGTTCATACAATTGTACCATGAGGTAACAAATTTGGGATTCATAGGTGAAAGATGTGAGAGTGTTGAATTGACTCAGTGTTTTGTCAGATCCAACACTGGGTCGTAAGCTTCTATGTGCAGAAGTAACAAATGGACTCATACTTGAACTATATAAACTGGATACGCCAACAAATATATACTAGTCAGATTAGAAGAACTTGGGTAGTGCCTGAATTAGATTATTTGGAGGGATTGTATGAAGAGTATGCCAAGACTTACTTTTGACTACTCAGTGAAGAGGTATCCCAACACCCAGCCCACCATTACTGAAAATTTCCAAATAAAATAAATCAAATAAAGTTTGTTATGTCTGTGTTGTTTATTTTTACGTGCATAATGTGAGAGGAACATTACAGTTTAAAAATTGAGACAATTTGGTGATTTCATACCGCTTACATAGTGATTAGAACTAACATGCAATTTTTTTTTCAATTTTGAAGTGGAATAATCCAGAATATATCCATTCTATCACTCCCCCAAAAATTACGCATGTTACTGGTATAGTCATAATGTGAGATTTGAAATTTAGGATGAATTATTTCCAGTTTTAGGAAATGTCAAACCTCAGGTTATAAGTTGTTTGCACATCGTTGCAAAGGGTTTGATTTATAAAATTTGCATATTAAGACTGAGTTTATTTAAGAAATATGCAGTAATACTATCTGTAATTTTATTATTAATTTCTTTGTTATGTACCTAATAAGCTAATATAATTTTAACAGTTGTTCTTAATTGCTTTTTAAAATATAGGAGTCCAAATATGGTATTTTTTCCGAATTCATAATAGACAAAAAAAAATGGCTGTCAAGCACATGTAAAAATAAAAAGAAATCTGCCAAAATTAAACGGTTTGAGATATTTTGATGAAATAAAAGCTGCTAAGTTTCTTTAATCATGTAGATTAAGAAGATTCAATCAGATAACACCTAGTACCTGTTTGAAATTTTCATCTGATACCTAATTTTGGAACTTTCATCCTATTTACCCAAATTTTTTTTTTTTGAATTTCCCCCCATACTAGTTTGTGATTTGTATCACATTCAGCACTACATGTAACACAAACATTGCAGACATCTCCAAAGCCTCTCCTCTTATGATAAAATCTATTATATGACCATGCTTCAATCAGGGATGAGTCCAGGTAACCTTCTCCTTCACTTTTTGATGAAAGAAGGTATTGCAAGATGAAACTGAGAACAGAATTAAATATAATCCATTGCTGTTCATTTTTCCAATGCCATAGGGACCAAGTGCCAGCCAGGATTCATGGTGTTTCCCTACTCTTACATTAAAATCTCCAAGGACTATCAGTTTAATGTTTTTCTTCTATAGCCACAAGAGTTGGATCACTTAAGGGAACGCAAAGTTTCATTATTCGATCATTGATGTCACTCAGTTTCTCCATGTTCACCAAAGATGTCTGTATGGCAAACTCAACACCACTATCAGGTTTGTCACCTTTTGGTTTGCCAAACCTGGATGCAGTGAATCCAGATGACACTTCTGAGAGACGATCCTCATCAGACAAATGTGTTTCTGAGGGAGCAACTATATCAATATTCAGGCATTGCAATTCTTTGGTAACAAGAGCTGTTCTATGTTCTGAGCAGTTTGTGTTTTCACATTTCAGAAGAGTTCTTACATTCCAGCAAACAATTTTGTGTCGATATCTTTGTTTCAAAAATTTTCTCATTCTGTTCCTGCATTAAATGAACCACCATTAGCCGCAGTAAACAAACCAACTTGATTTGGACAGGCAATATTTGATGCACCTTTTCTAACACCTCAAGAATTTAGGTGAGCAGCACTCTCCCTAAATAGGGGCTGCTCAGATACAGGAAACTCAACCCAAATGTTTCTGCTCGTGATGACATGACAATGGTATTAAGATAAATCTCCTGCCACCAGATAGTATTTTTGTGATTATATGCTACTGAAGTCTGCAAACATTTACCACTCCTACATCACCATGTTACTTCTATGTGAAATCAGATCTGTAAGACACAGATAGTAAAGCGTCAGTGAAAAGCCAGATTAAAATGACAGAATATTCTGAAACAATAAGATGCTGAGACATCTGCACATCATTGGATTATAGTAAGTAACAAAACAGTTGTGCAACACAGGTGCCACTCTCTGAGTCTCCATGAATAACACCCAGTGACAAGCCAAGGCAAGATAACAAGTACTCACTTCAACCACAGGTTTTCCCAAGCTTAAACCTCCAATCTAAAGTTGGTCAGTTTGGCAATTTATATTTCAGTATTGGTTTACTATTTTTTTTCCCCCATGATACCACGGTTTTCGATTCTTTTTTAATTTAGTATTTTTGCTTTCTAAGGAAGCCATTCATTTTCTTGTGTAATGATAGCATTTCCAGTCAATATCTGATTTCGTTTGAGATTGATAAATTTGCAACTTAGTCCGTTCAACTCACAATATCTTATGTATTTCTGGTCCAATCTTAAAAATATTCATATGGCTGTAAAGAAAATAAAATAATCTTTCTAAATATGTAATTTGTATGTACTTTTATTCATTGAATTATTTTTTACAGCAAGTTAAAACAGTATTTTGCTTCAAACAGCCAGAAAAGCAAAATCTTATTGATTTTTTTCCAAAACTAAACTTTACACACTACTTTGATTTGCAAAATCAAAGTGACCAATCTTTATCAATATTCTTGAAATTGTACACTTAACTAGAAGACACCTTAAACTACAGCCAGGAAGATGTACATTTCTTCTCTGACCTGAGGAAGAGAATTCCTTCAAAAATTATAAGCAAAAAAAAAAAAAAAAAAAAAACAAACAAAGTAATAAATTGATGGTAAAGAAAACTTCAAATTATTAAAACTACTGTCTGAAACTGACTAGCAGCTAAAAAATTTTTTTACTTTGGCTTTAAGTTTTGCAGTTTTGCCAATATACACATTTTTAAAACTGAGATTAAAACTTACTTTTTTTTTTTTTTTTTTAAATAATTTTAGGTGTATTATTCACTAGATAGAACAATTTTAAAAGAATTTTACTACACTTAAAGATTCGCATATCTGGAAACATACACATTTTAAAAGTGGAATTAAGAACTATTTTAATTATTAATATCTAATTTAGGTGCATTCCCTAGGTAAAAAAACAAATTTATTTAAAAAAAAAAAAAAAAAAAAATCTTCATTCATATTGGCATGACTGGCTTACTAGAAAACAATTACAAAAAATCAGACTTCATAAAATTTAACAATAAAACAAAACTGGCAACTATTTTTTTTTTTGTTTACTGACTATTTTAACTTAATTTTACCACAAAAAGTTTTTTTCTTTTGAAAACTGAAACAAATAGATTTCAAACATCATGTCGTATTTCCTTTTATTTTTCTTCTTCATTTCTTTTGTAAACAAATAGATTTCACATTTATTTCCTAAAACCAGTCAATTAAATAAATTTTTGTTCAATCTTTTTCTCTTACAATGGTATAAATGTTGATAAAATATAATTTTATTGACATCTGAAAGTTTTTTTCAATAGTGTTTCTTTGGATATGGTGACTCAGTAATGATAAACCGAATGATTTCAGTTTCGTAAAAAATTTTGATGCAGTTTCAGTGTAAAGACAAAACTGAAAAAAGTCTGTTTTTCTGTTAAACCACCCATCTCAATTACAATCAAATGTCATATACATATATACACATACTTGATATCATGCTACATATACTAGATGACCATTGATCCCACAAGAGGATTCATTCACCCTTTGTCAGGTCTTATTTTTCATCCTGCAGGGAGACTAGCCACCCTCCTCAACAGTCAAGTATGGCAGGAAACCAGTTTAATCACCAATAACCTGACTATGCAGCAGCTAGTACTGGGTTATATGTTATGAGTAACACACATCAAGTGATGTGACATATTATGCATACGTATGTATATACATGCATATGGTTAAAATACATTGGATCTAATAATTGATCCCTCTGTGCAAATATTCAGGCCAGCAAATGGAAATAAATATACTGTTTAATAAATAGTCTACTTAAACATGAGTATCTGTTAAAATACTGTTTAAAGTGACAAATATACATATGTGTGTGTGTGTGTGTGTATGTATATATATATATATATATAAACAGAACAATAAACACAAAAATTAGTCTTATTATTACCACTCATGATAATAAAAAGTAAAAATGAAAAACAGGCTAGCTAACCGGTTTCAAACCTCAATCAATAGAGCTAACTCGAGGTTAATAAAGTAAATTATTTAAAAAAGAACAATGGACAAAATATTTTAGGTGCGGGGGGGGTATATAGATGGTAATTAGTTGGAAACCTAATACAAAGTTCTTCTGTTTATATAGAGAAGGCTATAATGATAGAATATAGATGGCCCCCAACACTTTTAGGTGGTAATTAGAGTGGGATCAGCTAAGGATGGTAAAAGAGTCTGCACTAAAACTAACAGCACAATTACGCCTATTTATTAGATGTACTTCGATGGGAGACCCATATGCATTGGTCAATATGTCCAAGGGAGTGTACTTAAGGTTTCAGATTTTCGCTGGAATGTATTGTTTTATTCTAGCATCCAGCCTTTGTGTCATTCTCCCTATGTAGTGTGAACCGCAACTACATTTAAAAGAATAAATTAATGAGTTATTATGATGTGGAGGGGGGGAGAACATCCTTACGCATAGACGGAAGGACAGGCTTGGCAGAAAAAACAACACAAGCGTTAGCAGCAAAGAAATAATGTTGAACTGCGGTAGAAACCTGTTTAGCAAACCTATCAATGATACTACCTAGCCAAGGAAGGCATAAGTACACAGGACATCTTTTTACTATAGCAGGTTTGACTTTGTTGAATTCAGCAATTTTATTCTTAATAATTGCTTGAACAATGCCTAATGAATCCAACTTGATTTCAGAACAGATCATAAGAGCCCTATGGGTAAGGGTCTTAATTAAATTAATTTTGCGCTTCCTGGGACAAAAAGAATCCCAATGGATATACAAACCAGTAAACATCAGTTTATGGTAAACGGGAGTAATAAAACCCAACACAGATCTGTTGACCAGTATATCAAGAAAGGGAAGAGACAAATCAACCTCCTTTCCCTGTGTAAATTCTAAGACTGGATGCATATTGTTAAGGGACACAAGGAATTTGGTCCGCTTTAATCTCGCTATCGAAGAGACAAAAGTGTCGACGTAACGGAAATAAACATCAGTTTATCAGATTTTAATTTTACACTCTTTTCTTGGAATCCATCGAAACTGAACTCGACTGACATTGTGGTAAATTTCATCAGTTCAACAGTCAATTGTCTCCGCCCATTATTCCGGTGGATGCCGGAATAATGGGCGGAGACAATTGACTACGATACAGGGCATCAGCACATATATCAATAGTCTCAGCAAGTAGAATGCAAGTAAATAAACTGGCGATATCATAGGAACACATAAATTTATCTGTTGACGAATAACGATGCATAAAATGGGAGAATTCAAATGAATCTTTAATACAAGCAGAGTTATATTGCTCCAAAACTGGCTGTAGTATAGTGGAAAGCCATTTAGCCATGCCATGTTGAGAAGATACATACATACGGGTCTTCCATCGCAGAACACCTAATAAATAGCCAATAGTTAGTTTTAGTGCAGACTCTTTTACCATCCTTAGCAGGTCCCATTCTAATTACAACCTAAAAGTGTTGGAGGTGATCTATATTCTATCATTAAAGCCTTCTCTATGTAAACAGAAGGACTTTGTATTAGGCCTCCAACTAATTACCATCTAAATATTCCCACCCCCAATACACTTTGTCCATTGTTCTATTTTAAATAATTTACTTTATTAACCTTGATTTAGGTCTGTTGAGCAATTTTCAAAACCAGTTACCTAGCCAGTTTTTTCATTTTTATTTTTATCATGAATGGTAATAATAAAACTAATTTTTGTCTGTTTCTGGCAGTGATAAAATTTTGTACCACTAAACATATCTTTTATATATATATATATATATATATATATATATATATATGAGCCTGACCATCACTGGTAAAAAAATGCTTAATGATTTTTTGTCTTGAAGTGAAGCAAATTGTCACTCATGATATAGGGTTGCCAAATGAAGTTATAGGAGTGTAAGAGAAGGAGGTAAGACCTTCCAATTTCCAATCTTAAGTTGTTATCCATTACACCAACTGCACATCTAAACTGGTTTTCCCAAAATGGTCACCCATCTAGGTACTAACCAGACTTGACACTGCTTAACTTCAGTGATCATAGGAGAACCGGTATTTCAATGTGATATGGTCATAAGCCAAGTAATAAGAAGTGCAGTTTATTAAGATATGTCGGGAACATAACGATTAACCACAGACTTAAAACGGTTATGATTTTAGTAAGTCTCAGGAGTCTGTTCCACAAAGTAGAGGATCTTGGAAAGAATCTGAATAGAACTTCCATCTAATGGAATACAAAGAGAATAGGATGATTCATTCCAGTGTATGTGGAATTGCATGTCTTAGCCGTGAGGGTCAGAACTAATGAAAGCTGCTCATCAGAACATTTGTCATAAAAATAGCAATAGAGTAGTGACAGGCTAGCAACATTTTGTCTATGGAAAAGGTGTTATAGAATAGAAAATAATTCATCACCCACAAAGCCATGTAGATACTTTTGAACTCTATTTATACTAGAAAGCCCAGGATATGGTAGCAGTACTCCATTTTTTTTTTATCTAATATGTCTCTTGTAGAGGTAGAGAAAAGTCAGGTGGGGTACAAGGAAATGACCAGCATCTTTAGGGATGGGTTGTATATAAGAGTTCCAACTGTGATCTAGAGTGAATTAGAGTCCCAATAGGTGTTCAAAGCAAAAAGCCTTCTTGAGAGAACAAACATTCACCATAGGAGAAAATTCAAAGTCTAGGTCATGATAGAATGTTATGAGTTTAGTTTTGGTGTTATTGAATGTCACTAGCCAGTTTTCAAAAAAGTTTAAAAAGAGATCAGCTGCCATGCTCTGGTCATCTAGATTTTTGGAGATGCACTGTTGTATCATCAGCATAGATATTTCCTAAAGATCTGATTATGTTTTTTCAGTAGATCATTAATATAAAACTGAAATAGAGTAGAACTAAATGTCAACAGCCTCAAGCAGAGAGATCTAAAAAAAAAAAAAAAAACAGACATTGGAGAGCATCTCAGTGGCAAGAAAGTTACATATGCTTGATAACTGATCAGGAAAACTAAATTGGTTGGTAGCACAAACAAGGCCTGGTCAGAATGTTGACATGACTAATCTAACCAATTGTTTCAAAGAAAAAATAACTAGACTTATCAATAAGGCAAAAAAAGAAAATTACATTACCATCCCAAGCTGATGATCAAGGCAACAGTGATTTCAAAGGATACATGATCTTCCTTGTTGGGAGTAATAGAAATTACTTCCCTTCGTACTGCTAATCCAAGAGAATTCAAAGAGCACACAAACTGCAGAAATTTTGTCAATAGTAGATTTAGCAGAGGTCTGTGTTTTCTATAAAAGACTATGATTTACAGCACATTATATTCTATAACTTGTCTATCATTTGTAAAACAGTTCATGCTTAGATGACTCAACATACTCCAATAATTAACAAAATATTAAGAATTGAAATGGGCATACACTTGAGAAATTTTGACCAGATTAAATATTAAATCTACTATGGATATGCAAAAAAATATAAAACTGTTGATGGAATTATAAAAAAGACATGCCATCTTTCAAGATACATAAGTATATAAATACTTACTACACCTTCTTTGAGATCTTATTGTAAATGATGTTGTACTAACTAAAAACTTCATAGTAACATGCTATAAAAATCCAAAAGGAGAAACCAGATTTTTATGACTGCTATGAAAGACAAATTTAATCTGTATATTTTTCAAAGTTTTGTAATTCAAATGAACTGATTTTAACATACATTTATATAAGTTTAAGATTCAGATCATACTAATCACATTATACCTAACCAGTAAATTAGACAAAAAAAATAAACAAATATTACCTGTCCCATTATGCAAATTTTATACAAGTGTAACAACTATTAGAATTAGTGATTAGAAATGTAAAGTTTAATGAAGTAAATAAAATGAGATCACTCAAATTGCATAACCCTAACTTGGTGTAAAAAAATAAATAAAAGGGGGAAAATATTTTCCACTTGAAATTACTTCTTGAGTATAATGTAAACTATGTAGAAAAAACTAATTACTGACCCTGACCACCTGTTGCAAAACGGGACCCATCAGGATGTATGTCAATAGAAAATATGGGCTTATCTGAAAAGAAAAGATAAAAAAAAAACAATATTATCATCAGGAATTAAGGGAAATATTAAAAGCAGAAAAAGAAAATACTAAAAGCACCAATGTTGACATTTAAATAAAAACAAATGCCAGATCTTGTGACATTATGAAGGAGAGCACTTTTAACTCCTTATTGAAATATTCTGAGGATAGGTAATTTTTATATTTTATTCAGATCATGACAAGGTAAACCATTAATTTTTTTTTTTTTAGGATCCTATTACACTTTAAAGCAAGAACAAGTAATAAGTGTAAAAATATTTGATAACCTGTATTTATACACATTATCACCCATGCCCAGTTACTCAGCTTATACCCCCTTCTCCAACAGGGCCGGTTCTGCTGGCTTGGACATGTACTTTGTACACCAGATGGGAAGATTCCAAAGATCCTGCTGTATGGTGAACTGGCAACCAGCAAAAGAGCAACCGCATCTCCACTTCAAGGATGTCTGCAAAAGGGACATGAGAGCCATGGACATGGACCTCAACAGATGGGACATCAACAATTGTTCACACTGAAGATGTAATTTACACCAAGGTCTGGAGCAAAGAGAGGAGAAACAAAGTCTTGCTGCTGGGGAGAAGCATGCTTGATAGAAAGAAAACAAGGCAAGATCAGGGGGAGAGCATCTTTACATGCATTCAGTGCAATTGAAACCGTCACTTCTGAGTGGGCCTGTACAGCCCTAATTGTTGCTGCACCACTATGAGCAGCTGAGGCATAACTTTTTGGGTGCAGATGCAAGGTTTCTCAAGACCAACCATTGCCTCACATTTATACACAAAAGTAACATTGAGAAAAAATACCAATTTTGAATTAGAGAATACTATAAAATAGTCTAAAAGTTATGTGAGGAAAGGTAAACTATAGAGGATTTGAAGCAACAATTTTTCAGTTTTTTAAATGAAAGTCACTTAATGTTGTTACTGATATTTTTATATATAATTATTATTTATTTATTTATGTTTTTATTTTATTTAATTTACTTTTAATTTTTAAAGGACTTGAGTTAAGTTTTCTTTTAAAATTTTTAAAGTCTTATGTAAGTGAGGTTGAGAAAGGAACATTTTCTTTCTTTGAAAGGAAAGATTTTTAAAAATTCAGTTCTTAAGTTAATATTTTGACAGGAACTGATAATTGCAATTTCAAAAACTTTTTTTTTTGCGTGTTATTTTCCTGGTGTCTTAGTAAACAGACGTGTTTTTATATTGTTCAAAGAAATCAACGCCAATGTCATATTTTAAAATGCAAATCTTAATTATTTTAAGTATCTATTTATTCTTGTTTTTCTTTGTTTATTACATATTTTGTGTTATATTATCATACATTTATAATTATCAAAATGCATATTTATTTTTTTTAATATAAGTTGAGGTATACATCATTGTTTTTTAAAGTGTTATAGCAAGTTTACTTTATTAGAAATCTATTATCATGTCATATATTAAGGACATTTAATGCATTGTATTTGTTAGATTACTTATACATTGGCACTATACTGAAGCATAAAATCTTTATGAAAGAAGACAACTTTCAAAATTGTAAGAAAAGCATTTTGAGTTGTAATGTTTGTTTTCTTTGACTATTGGTTCAGTATCATTGATTACTTTTAGAGTTGGTCAGTTTGGCAATTTATGTTTCAGTATCAGTTTCCATTTTTTTTTTCTTGATATCGCGGTTTTAGATTCAGTTTTCTGGTTTTAGTATTTTTGCTTTCTAAGGAAGCCATTCATTTTCTTGTGTAATGATAGTATTTTCAGTTGATATCTGATTTCATTTGTGATTGATAAATTTGCAACTTAGTCCATTCAACTCACAATATCTTGTGTATTTACGGTCCAATCCTAAAAATATTCATTTGGCTGAAAAAAAAAAAAAAATAAATAAATAAAACAATATTTCTAAATATATAATTTGTATGTGCTTTTATTCATTGCTTTTAATTTTATTTTTAGAATGTGTAATTTTCAAATCTGTGAGTATCACCTGTTCTTTTTTCGATAAATATTTTAAAACCAAAATTAAAAACTATTTTAATCATTTTAATATTCACTAGATACATCCATAAAGACATTTTTAAAAATACAATGAATTAATTTATCTTTTATTTATTTCATATTCTGAAATTAATCTCCTATTATGTTAATTCACTACATCAGGAGCAGATGTTGGTTGTATAGCAGCAGAGATTGAACCGTCCTAACCATAACCCATTATTTTTATTAGATAGCAGCTGAGTCTCACAAAATGGTGTGACAAAAGTGCACAGTGAAAAAAAAAAAAAAACCCAAAACACTCATTATCAAAGTGCAAAAAAAATACACTCATTAATTTGATATTTGTTGATTTGTAGATCAGATGATGGATTTCAGTGCAGTCAATTGGTGAGTAATGCTGAAAGCATTACTGTTAGATATCCCAAACTGCCATAGGTTTGCAGTGTGAACATATGTCAAAATTGTGAAATTTCCTTTTATTTCAACTGCTGATCTCTCATTTGTTTGTGAGGCTATTTTGATAAGGTAGAAATGATTTTTTTTTATGGTTTTTGTCAGATGAAGTGGCATCAACATTTGTCTTTAGATAGGACAAGAAGAGTTCCAGGAATATTGACTACAGTAGAGGCAAATTCAGAGAACAGATCACCATTTGGATGATGAACTGCAGCATGACCATTTCAATTGTCCAGTTTATTTTTCAATTCCAATACATGTATTTACATTTATTTCAGTTTTTTTTTTAGTTTGAAAATAAACATTTGCTTGAAGGATTGCCTAAAGATTAATTTCATGAAACAAATTCTGTAGTTCTTTAGTAGTTATTACTGTTCTATTTTAAGGAGTCAAGAATTGTATAATTTCACAAAATTTTCAAAAATAAGATACATCAATGACCAAAGGTATTCCTATTATATTGCATCCCTCAGTCAAAATTGGTTACATTTCAAAGTTTCAGGCTTGTACTCTCTAATGGATGCATTTTATGGAATGTTCAGGACAGTATAATTTTGATCTGTTTTTGCCATAGTGTCAAATTGCATTTCTGGCTGCTTTTTACATGATGTTAATGTGTTTTATTAATGTACTGCTTCATATCTGTTGTTCTCTGAGTCATAAGAAGTTGCAAGACTACTAAAGTGAAACTTATATGAACAGTCAGAATTATCTGTCTATATAATTTTTTAACCACTTCAATTTTGAGAACGTAATTTTTCCTAATGTTTTGGGTGGTCTGATCTAATCATTATTGATTCCATTAGTATTATGTTTCTTTTACTTCAAGACTACCTATATGAAATTACATTTATAATTTTTCACTTGTTTGAAGCCTGCACCTTTACTTATATACTGTTAAAATTAGCTTTTAGCCTAATAACAGACAGGACAGAGAATTTGAACTACCAAGATAAATTTGGAACAGTTTTTATGTTTTGTCAAGGTCTCTATTTTGGTTTTAAAGGTTTTTAAATATATTAAAAATAAAATTTTAGTTTGGGATACCTAATCTTATGTATATAATTTTAAAGTTTAATCAAATAAATTTCTGGGCCTAACAAATCAAATTTATTAAACTTATATAAAATTTTGAAAGTATTTATTAGAAATAGGCATATTTTTATTTTAATGCTACTTAGACATTTTAAATAGAATTACTGAAAATGCACGCAAAAAATGTGTTGCACTTAAAAGATTTTGGTTTTAGATATGCAAAAATTTCAGTGTTTTTATTTTTACTAAATCGTTTTTTTTTTTTACTGTGTATTGTCTCTCAAGTTTAAAATATATGAGGCATCAGATATTTTCACAAGCCTACAGGCAAACCATATCTATTCTTTATCTGCTTTGTCCACTAAATTTAAAAACTACTGTTGACATTAAAATTTTCCTGACACCACCTTTCTTCTAAAATTCTGTTCCTATAGTAAGCAGATGAATAAACAACTCGCAAAAGTATAAATTTAACATAAGAATGCAAGGTTAAAGAATATCTTTCTCTTTAGATTCCCTCTCTCTCTCTTAAACACACACAAAAAAAGCAGTTTGGTTCCTTTTTAGCAGCTCTATAGCTTCTTACTACCATAAAATACCGAACAAAAATATTTCATATGATTTCACTCAAGCAAGATTAATATCTTTATAAAGGAAGTTCATCCTCAGTTAAAAAGTTAACTTATATAACCATCAGGTTATAAATTTTACCATTTGAAAGTTTCTTGGGGAGTAAACAACTATAATTGCTTTTTACTCAAAAGAAAAAGACAAATCCAGTTTCTGTTTATCCGATCAAAGTCCAAACCGCGTCATTAACAACGTTCTTTGACAAATTGATCTCAAGATAATGAAACTTTTTTAAAATTAGATTGGTTTTAAAACTATATTTATAATCCCGACTTAACGGTTTTGTTGTTTTAGGATTCCGATAAGGTTACACCACTGAGGTTTTTTGCTTGTTTTATTACTCTGTTTAATAATTGATAAAAAAAAAATAAATAAATAAATAAAAAAGTAAATTATTCAGTCAGTTGTAAAGCGAATAATTTGGGAAAAAATATTATTTCACTATAATTTTTTTTGTTTACAGAAAAATTTAAAACAAATAATAAAAAAACTAAATAGAATGTCTAGAAACAAACATTTATGACAATGAACACATGAAATAAATCCATTTTTTAAGAAACAAAATACGCATAAATTGATAAATTTTGTAAAAAAATAAAACAATGAAAAATCGTTGGATTTTTAAATGCGCTTTTTTTTAAAATGTTCGATAAGAAATTAATCCACGACTATTCAAATATTATCTTTTAAGAACTCTACGCATCAATAAAGCGACTTTTAAACACTTTGTCTAGTTAACAAATGACAAACTAAACTAAAACTAAAAGTGAAATTTAATTTTAAATCTAGTGGAGTGTGGAGAGGTCGTCATGCATTGATGCATTGGTCCACTAAAGAATAATCATCATTCCTGTAAAGTTCAATATTAAATTAAGCATAAAAAAGAAAACATTTTCTGATCAAATTTTTATTTTAAGAAATGTTTTGTTTATAAATATGAAAAGTACACTAAAAAATAAATGACATGTGCTTTGTTTTGACTTTTGAGTCAAAACTTTTGACGCATTAGCCTTACCAATGCATTACAACGAGAAAACTTATCTATTTCACAAATAATACTTTTCTCTTTTTTTTTGTTGAGTTTTTAAATTTTTAACAGTAGAAGTAGGAATTGTTCAAATACATTTTTATTCTTCTACACCGGATAATAAAAATATTAACTTCCATGAAAAATTAATGTAAAAACTCAAGTTTTTATGTTAAGTTACCACTAACTTCAGTGTTACATTGAAATACAAAAAGAAAAAAGGATTCATTATGGTTTTAAGAAAATTGTGGGAATTATCCGAGATTTTATTGTGGATATAACGTTAAAAACGCAGGAAAGTCCCAAACATATGAAAGAAAGAAAGAAAAGACTAAGAGTGACGGGTGCTTTTCATTAAAAAATAAAACTAAATTAAAAGTACTCCCTACATTTTGTGACTGCTTTGCATGGTTTTAGTAATAACATGAGCACAAAATGAGGGACCAGTTTAAAATCACACTGTCTAACAAATGAAGCCCCTACTTTCTGTCCATTTATTCACATGCATTTTTATGCGTGATTTAAAAAAATGATTAAAATTAAAAACAAAAAAAAAAACAAGTCTTCTTCGTTTATTTAACGTTTGTCGTATATTTCTTTTTTGCTGTTTAAATGCTTTTTAATATCTATTAAATAAACAAATTTTTTAATTAATAAAACTGTCTTCAGTTTTGGAAAGAATGTGTATATACAAAAAAAAGTATGTGGTTACACACGTGTGTGTACTTAAGCGTGCGTACGGGCACATGTGTACGTACGAGAAAGTAAAAATCTATGTTTTCCGCACTACTTGTGTAAAAATACATAAAATTTCAATAACGCTAAACTAAAGATGAAGGTACAAAAAAAAAAGATAAAACTCAATTTTAATTTTTTTTTTTTAAATGTAAAAATAATCCCAAAAAGTCTCTAACACGTTTAAACTAAAATTGGAATTATTCAGAGTAACAAAAATTCATATTTTTTTTTCAAATCTGCATTAGTCAAATAAGTTTTTGTTTTACCGAAAAATCAACTTCCTCTACAAATATAAAAATAAAAAAGGGGTTTGTTTACAAAACATTTAAGAGTTTTAGCAAATTTTGAAAATGTCAATGCAATGTTATTAGCTTCACTTATATATTCTTTTGTTTTCTTATAAAACAGCGAAAAATTTCTTTTTAGAAATTAAATCCTAACAAAAATTTTAAAAAATAAACAAATATGACAGGACATCTAATTTTAACCACTGATGAATTTGTGGGTATTCGAAACATATAGTTAAGTGAATTGCGTGCATATATCCACTTTCTTAGGAGGGAAAAAAGATAAATAAACCGTAAAAATTTACTTTGGGCTTCTCTCTCACTCTTTTGGGGGGGTAGTGCAAATCAAAAAACGATTTTGTGTAAAATGAATACTGCACTTCTAATTCAGAAGCAATACTGGGGAAACTTACCATCTAAAGTAACCCAACTTGGTTTTAAGAGCCGCATTATGGGTGATTTTTCAGCATAGTTATTCTTGTTATCTAAACACTGGTCGTTCAGGACAACTTGCCTCCCGCCATGACAGAAGAGTGAACACGCACACAATGAAAATCTCGCAGTTCGTAGTAACCCGCGTGGTTTGCCGGGGTTAAAGGTCAAACATTAGCAATGTCAGAGGTCACTCTGTAACTGAAACACGTTTTAATTTTGATATATAACTTAACGAGTAATTCTACACATAAGTACAAAACAATGTATCAAAAGCACATAAAAATGAAAGAAAGAAAAAGGTAATAATTAATTAACCTATACATGCAAGGATGTTTTATAAGCAGATGTCTGTCTACTACGTTTACGGAAATTTTGGAACAAAAAAGTTAATCATTCTCTCTCTCTCTCTTTCTCACGACTTCAATAAGCCATATATATCCGATATCATATTTTTATAGCAGTGTTACAAATCAATCTCATAATTTGTTTTATGCCCTAACTTGTTTAAAAAAAAAGAACTCAAATATAACATCGATTTGATTGTATGTAAGTGTGAGATTCAAAATGATTTATTCTTTAAAATTAAGTTGTTTTGACATTTGTCACATTATTAGTCATTAAATTGAAATCTTTATCAAATACTTCTTATATAAAAATAAAATTGTTGTAAAATTAACAATAATTTTAAATATTCAAAATTTCAATTGAAGTTTACTTTTTAATGGTAGGTCCACACTAGTCACTGTTAGCAGTTTTTTCTTTTTAGAATAAATCAAACTATTTAATATTGCCTCAATTTTAAAAATATCTTTGAAGTTTTCATTTTCCCTCAAGACTAGATAGAGATCAAGCAAGTCTTTGTCGTGAGTTTCAATATACATTGAATGCCTCACTGGAAATCTGTACTAAACTTAATTCTACTTTGTTTTTCCTCTTCCTCTATTTAGCTTTCTAGCTGTAACTGACTCATATCTCTAGCATATATATGTACACACATACTTACATACATCTGCATACAAGCATGTCCCTACATGCAAACCATGAATCTGTCACTGGATGGCATGCTACTAGCATTTACTGCCAGTGGCCCACTGTTGAACTGCCGGCATCTCCCTCTCAACAATGTTACCACTGTTGAACCACTAGAGGCCAACTAGTAGTCTGCCAGTGGCTTCCACCAGAGGACCACTGACGTTGCCATCAGCAACCCACCAGCAGACCACTAACAGGTTGCATGTATAGATATTACAATCATAACTAACACACACAATTATAAATCATACATTACATTGTGTCCAGTGAAATAGATTCTGAATGACAGCAAATATCCAGCAGTTCTCAAAAATGCTTTCATTGGTATGGTTTCAATTGTTAATGCAATTTTATTTTTTAGGCCCTTCGGTACCATTCCAAATGCTCCAGGAAATATGGACAAAAGTTGCAAAATTGGGCAACAAGTGGTTAATTGGGCTACATTTGAAAGCAAAGCACTTCTAAATTTTCAAATGACCTTTTTTCTGTTTTCTTTTTCTTATTATAAGCTAAAAGTAACACAACTTATTTTAAAAAATTGGTCTAAAAATTTGAAAAATAACCCAGTCTATCAGCCCTGCTTATTATAAAAATATTTGTGAAAATAAAAGGAAAAAAGGCTTGAAAAAGAATTACTAGGGATTATTTTCAACCAAACAGAAAGAAACCTGAGACAGGTTTGAAAAGCAGTTTAGCGAGCAAGCCAGTTTAATCACAATTCATTATGGCTGCATTTGTTAATGAGCAATCAGGAGAGATGAGATCATAAATCAGTTGAGAAAAGAGAATACTGGACTTTGAGGTATATCATGGCCCACAGATAACTTTGGGACAATATACAAAAACAGATAATTTTGAACATATTCATTTGAAGCAAACCAAGTCTTCCTCCAAGATAGAAAATAACTCGCTCAATTCAATTATAACCCTACAAAACAGTACCAACTCTTGGCTACTCCTAGTGGTTCAGATCTGAACTTTTTCATTGACTGTTATGAATGACTAGAAAATTTTTTTCTTGGATACTCTCTATAACTGACATGGATGGTCAGGACCCCTTCTTCTGTTCTGCTGTTTCTATCACTGATGTGGATAGTTTGAACTCCAGCTTTGTACATTTGCCAGTAAGTGCTTGTTTATATAGAGAATTGAATATCACCTTTAACCTTGTAGCTGTTCTCTAGATGTAATATTTCTATTCTTTTGACTGAAATTTTGCTTACTTTCCCAGACTCATCTGTTTGCCAACACCCACTAAGTTCTTAGGAAAAAGAAACAAAGAGGGTGAAAAACAATAACACAGTCTACCTTGAAGTGGTAGTAGTGACTCAGTTCTCTGTTTTTAATTTCTCTCAACCAAAGTGGTTACATCACATCTTGATTTCATAAATGTATATATTATTTATTTTAGAACACTAGGTTGGGTAGGATGAGAATTGAATATATTCCCTGCTAAATGGTGGAGATAAAATTTTCTTTTTCCCAGCCAAGTTTTGACTGGCACATTCCTTCCCAATAAAGGCTTAAACCTTGGGGTCACTCAAAATTTAATTTCCCAGCCAAGTTTTAGTTGGTACATTCCTTCCCAATAAATGCTTAACCCTTGGTATCATCCAAATGTTAGTTTCCTAGCCAAATTTTGGCTGACATCTTCCATTTCAATAAATGTTTGATCCTTAGGGCTACACCAAAAGTACATTCCTAGCAATGTTTCAGATTCAAACCATTCTAATCCCTCTCTATTCTTAATTTAATGGTTCTAATTAATATTTTTTAAACATTCTTTTTTATTTTAACCTCCCATTGACCCATATTTTAAATAGTATTTTTCTCAGTCTGTTAGTTAATCCTTTAATTACCAGAAGTCACCATTTGCAAATTTCATGCACCAATAAAGCTGTTGTTACCTTGTTACATTCCTTCATAACTTATTAGTGAATTGAGTTCATACTCAGCAGTACACTCAGTTCACTAAGGAGCAAGTATTTTAAATAAGTATGCATTATCTCAGGTTTATAAGAAGAAAAAAATGAATAAACAAGTGTGGTTCATGCTAGTCACACACTTTCATTTCATGGTAAGATTGTGTAGATTTGTTTGTATTCCTTAGTTCTTACCTGAAAATAAAGTGAAACTTATTCACATTCAAAGCATAGTTCATGCATAATTAGAGATTCAAAGTTCAATTTTAAAAGATCTTTTTTGTGTCTATTATACTTTGTAAGTGATTCCACTGTTACTCCTGCAGTTAATTGTGCTGTTGTCTTGTTTTCTTATCCACCACTCAAAGTGGTCTTTCATTTCCAACTGCTTCTCCCAAATGGATTTGAACTAAGTAATGTATAATGTGAGTAATAATAATAATTATTACAATAACTTGAATTACAAATACAAATTAAAATATGTGTAATTAATAATAAAATTGATAATATTGTTACCTTATCGTTTTCTATCATAATCTGCTTTTAAAAGGAACCCAGCATGTTTTTGGGTGGTTAGTCTCAATTATTACTGTGATATTTCATATTTACTTTCATAATACTTAGTCAAGCACTTGCTGTGACTATATGCTTTATTTTCCATCTTGGCTTATTCAGTAGATTCAAGGGACACAACTCATGAACACTAAAGAATTCATATCACATCCCACTTGTCAAATAAAAATAAAAAGACTATGTTCTATAAATTCAAGGTCATAATTAGAGTAATGTTGATAATGTGGAATCAAATAGGATAAAGGAGAATATAAAGAAATAATATATTGTTACTAGAATTTAGAAAATAAAATGACAAAGTCCTTAAACATTGTTGGGGGCTTTCTTGTTCTCATTGGATAGTTTGGTGTTTGGTCTAGTATTTGGTCAAACTGTGTCTGCTTCAGTATGGGATGCATAGTTGTCATAAATGGAGTATTGACATTTGTTGTGGGTTTAGTGCTCATAAGTGATAGTGTTGTTGGATTATTTTGTCCAATCCCTTGAGTGGGTAAGCTGAAAGTGACTGTGGTCTGTATAGTTTATGTAGGTATCATCTGTTGCATCTAAGCAGTCTTTCACTGCTGTGCATTTGGATGATGTAACTATATAGTGCTATTGCTATGATGTAACTATAGTGATTTTCCAAGCGTAGCTCAGATGTGGCACAAGGCCGAAAGTATGGGGCACCCAGTGAGGATCGAAATCACTACTCAGTCGTAATTGTTCTAGCAAGACAAGCTTGCTAACCATTACACCACCCTGAGGTGGCCCAAAGATTTTCCAAGCGAAGCTTAGATGTGGCACAAGGCTGAAAGCATGGGGTATACAGTGAGGATCGAACTCACTTTTTAGTAGTAACTGATCTAGCAAGACAAGCTTGCTAACCATTACACCACGCCGAGGTGCCCAAGTTATTTTCCAAGCGTAGCTTAGATGTGGCACAAGGCCGAAAGTATGAGGCACCTATTGAGGATCGAACTCACTACTCATTCGTAATTGTTCTAGCGAGACAAACTTGTTAATCATTACACCAGCTGGAGGTGCCCCTAGGATGTAACTATATAGTTCTCTTGCTGATTGCCATGTGCTATTTTATTGAAGAACAGATTCTATGCTGCCAATAAGCAATTCAAGAAGATCTTTTGCATTTCTATTGTAATATTGGTATTGTTTCCTGCTTTTGATTGTCTTTTGGGATATTGGAATCCTTTTTCTTATTTTTCTATTGAATAGGATCTCTGCTGGTGACAACAAGTGACTGTCCAGTGGGGTTGCTCTTAGACATAGAAAATCCATTTGATAATTCATTTTTTATTGTTTTACTTTTTTCATGGTGTTTTTCACTATTTGAACCATTGTTCAATGAAACCATTTGATTGAGGGCATCTTGAGCTGGATGTGATGTGCATGAATTCCCACTTGGTAGCAAAATTTTGGAACTCATTTAACACAAAATACATGGTATTGTCTGTATAAAAGCATTCTGTTATACCCTGAACAGTAAAAATTACTTTGAAGTATTCAATGCAGTTTGGATTAGTAATGTTCTTCATCATCTTGATAAAAGGCATTTTGCTGTATTGATCAGTGAGTAAAAATTGTTAACCATTAAAGTCAGAAATGTCAGTTGCAATATGTTGTGCAAGATATGAAACAATGACCTCATTTAAAGTGAATGACCACATACATATATGAAAATTTCAAATAAAACACAAAAGTCTTTGTATAAAAACACTTGAATATATATTTTTTATATCTGAAATTCTTAATACAAAGTTAGCATGTATCTATTTGCAATAGACTATGTACCAAAAACAATATGAATTTTTGTACTTAACTGTTTGGTTTGTCATGAGCCTGAAATTGTGTGTCCTGTTTCTATAATTTCACAGAGCAGAAAGAGAAAGATTGACTTTCCTGCCTAATGATGTCTCATGTGGGTCTTGTCAGGTCATGTAACTGTTTTTTTTTATTCTTGTAAATATTTATAATTATTTTTTATTGTTTGTTTAGTCAAGGGGAGATAACTTTTTGTCTCTCGCTACAGATATATTAAAATGGACTGGTTGGGTGTTCTTTAATGATCATTGTCTGTCTAGTATTCTTTCTTTAGTGTTCTTTGCATATGTGACATGATTTTAATAGCATGCCAATGTCTTTGTTTATACTTGTTTGTTTATATATGTTTCATATCTAACTTTGTAAAATATTTAACACCAGCTAGTTTATGAGAAATTTCCTCAAAGGTTGAAATTTAGTGGTATGACTTTGTTTAGCAGGATCTGAGCATATGCATCATTCCTCATTTTTCTTTCTGTTGCATGCAATTGCATTCACCCAATCTGTTGGTTCATTCAATTTTTTGATTGTACCAAGATTTATTTTTAATTCTTTCTTCATTTCACCTTTTATGTGCACTGGATATTTTCCCAGAGGTTAGACTACTGGTATTGCATTTTCAACAATGTGTATTGTTTGTTTCCTTGGAAAATTCCAGTATATTGTACAGTCTTCTATACTTTGTAGTTGTTTTCTAGTAACTACTGAGGTTATACTACAGTTGATTTGTACCAAACATAAATTTATACTAGGTATTAAACCTAATATTCTTGCATACAAAAATTTGGCTTGAATGGTTGCAGAGTTTTTATGTTTGATGTTGAGGATTATCGACCAATACTGTGATACCTACTGCAGGGGCAGTAAATAATATCAGGGTAGTTTGTTCCGTTGTGACACTTCTCAGTCTGTCAGTATTTTTATCAATATTCTGGGGGTACATTTTTCTATAAATTCTATGTGGTAGTATGTTTCTGTTAACTAGTGTCTATTTTCATTTTGTGCTTTTTTTCGATATAAATCTTGACAATATATGATAGCAAATATTTCTTCACTTATTGTAATTAAATATTTTATCTCTGTTTTTCTTACAGTGTTTAAGAATAGGTCTTCTTCCTTATATTCTGGGTCATATTCTGTTTTATAAGTGACATTCACATTTTTCTTTTTTATATTTTGTTTTCTGTGTCAGTATGGACTATGTGGACTTCGTTTTCTAGATCTATACAAACCTGCTTTTCTTATTCTGTGTGGACTAGAGTTTCTGTTTTGACATGTGGCTAATTTAGTATGGCAATATTTTTTGAAATATTCTCAACTATGGCATTTTCTGCTTTCTCTATTATAAGCATAACAGTCTCCTTTTCTTTTTCCATGGGCTTTTGCACATCTTGTACATTGGCATTCTTTAACGTTACTTCATGGTATGTTCCTGCCTTTTATTTACTGGCATTGTTGTAACATATGCTATTTTTGTTGTGGCTTCATATCTTTTCATGCATTCTGCAGCTAATGCAAGATTTGGTTTATTTATTAACTTTTTTCTCTGCCCACTTCTGTCCTTTTATTATCTGTTCAAGGATTCAATCATCCTTGTTTGTATCAAATTCATACCTTTCTGCTTTTGTCTGCAGTCTAACTAAATATTCATCCATTGTTTCTTCATTTTGTTATAATACTGAGAATTCTAAATGTTCGATCCAGTTGTTTTGTTTTTTCATCAGATGCTTTTCAAAATTTATCAATATGTTTTCGGATACTTCTTTCTCTTTATTTGTTAATTTTGCATTTTTTACTAATTCTCAACCCTTGTACTCAATAAAATAAAACTGTATTTTAATTTTTCATCTATATTGTTAATGATGAAATAAGAAGACATAAAACTGACCTATTTATTAAAGGCTTCACACTTATTTTCATTAGACTGCTCCAGACCCAGCAAATGGAATATTTGAAGTCACCATCGTTTTGTTTTTAAACAAAATGACAAAGAAATAATTCACATATATATATCATGTTATACTTACCTTTGTGAACATCTGACTTGGCCTTTATGTTTGACTGTTGTGCTCCACACCAATGTGGTATTTCATATTTACTTTCATAATATTGAGTCAGACATGTGGTGCTGCTATATATTTTATTTTACATCTTTGCTTCTTCAACTCACGAACATTAAAACTTTCCTATTACAATTACTTTGTGTTATACTCCAAACAAACTTTCAGCCTCCCATGTCTGATATGATATACTGGAACAAGCAAATGGTCAAACCTTGTAGAGCACAGGAAGTAAAACCCTTTCACTTATTTCAATCATGTCTCCATTTGTTGTTTTGTTACTTTCATTTATTTCTTTTTTGTTTCCCTTTACATGATTGAAATAAGTGTATTTGCTTGTTCCTGTGTATCATATATTAGACGTTTCTTTGAAGATTACCTCAAGCACATGTGCCCTTCTTTTTTGTCTTTATTTTATGTGAGGGCCTTCCCTTTCTCTCTTATCTAGGAAAGTTAGTTCACTGTAACGTGCTAGACAATTTTTCTTACTAGAATCTATCTTATATATTCATGTCTACCATCCTTCCACGATTTGAATATTGCTGCCAAATCTGGTTTGGTGCTTCTGCTAAATATTTAGAGATTCTTGATAAAATCCAAAGAAGAATCTGCAATGTTATTGGTGCTGACCTGGCATCTCAATTCAGACATTTTCCCACCACAATAACATAGCTTCCTTGTGCATTTTCTAGAAATACTTTCATGGTAATTATTCTGCTGAACTTTCCCCTATAGCACCTAGACCTTATGAATTTAAGTGCAGTACTAGATTAACAGCAAGGTCTAATCATTTTACATTTGAAATGACTAGATGTAACTATAAGTTTTATGTTAATAGTTTCTTCTCTCACCCTCCTCACTTGTGGAACTCTCAGTTCTTACTTTCCAGTCAATTTTGATCTTCAGAAATTTCAATTGAAATGTTATTTGTTATCATGTCTTCTTAATTCCTTGTTCTCTCTCCTTAATAGTATTTTTTTTCATATTCTTTCACACTCAGTAACTGCTTGAATCTTAGTGGTTTTATTCCTTTGCTTGGATTGAAATAATTTAAAAAAATCTCTCTCTTGCATGCTGATGGTGTCATCATGTTTAGACTCTGTCATGTTTCCTCTTACACAAAAAAAGTTGGTTCTATCTTTTGTGAGAGCATATTCCACACAACCTTGCTTTTGTTTTACTGTTAGATTCTGTCTTGTTCTTCACTTATGTTCATGTGTCATCTCCCTGCAGTTTTGCTTGATATGTCCATTTTATCACAAGCTTTACATCCTTTTTTCTCTATTGTGAAATTCAATTTTATGTATCATTTTTATCTACACGAAAGGAATTTGCAAGCCTATGTGAAATTGTTTTAGGGCAAATGAAAATCTTGCCTTCAGAGAAATTGGCTGTCAGCCGAGAAAAAAAGAAAGAATTGAGTGTACATGGAAATGGAATTCTTTTTTATATAAAATGAGGAGAAAAATTAAATTAATCAGAGAAGAGTGCTTGAAGTCATGTGAAAGGTTTCATTTCACTTCCTTCAAACAGCGTTGAAGTTCTCAACAGTGTAATATTACTCACCAATTATAATATTGGCCTCTAACAAATTTTCTCTCAACAATCCAAGCAAGTTAAGTATTTTAAACTGTCTACTTTTGAATGTATACAATCATGTAGTCCTTCAGTGAGCCATGAACTGCCTTACCTTTGTCTTAAACATTTAATATTATTTTGTGTCAGATCATTTAATTTGTTGTATGAACATTTCCTCTTCATGACAAGACTTTAAGAATTCTGATTTATTTTCAGGAAACAAGCTACTGACACTTCAAGTGTTTAAATTCATCAATAAATTCCTAATCTTGTTTACCTGTGTGTTTTCCCATCATTATCATCCATCAATAATCTTGGTCTGTTCATTTTAGCCACTAAGCCCATGTCACTATAGTTTCAGTTTCACATATTGCCAGAAACTGACCATTATTGTTTGATTCTTCTGTTTCATTGTGTCCTCAAAATGGTCATTCTTGACAGGCTTGTAATATTTCTATGTGGGGTGTTTCAGTATGAAAGACAAGGAGATCAGTTTGACAGTTGTTTATCCCAAGTTTTCATGTTCTAGAGTGTGCATAGCAATGAAAAAAATACACTCAAATTGAAAAAATGTGTTTGAGCTGTATATAGGCAGGTGAGAAGTTTGACATATAAGTCACAGGATTCAAATCCTTTAAACTGTTCACAGACCATAAATCACTTATACCATTAATAAACACTAAATAAAAAATGATTTTACCAAGATATATTACCCTCTCAATTGATTTAAAAGAACTGTTCAGAAAGAAAATTACAATTTAAAAAAATCAAGCGCTACTGAAATTAGAATTTCTGCACCCACTCCCCAGTTGAGAGGTTCAGGGTAGTAAGCATTGGACCTGTCGAGTATTATAGTTGATGATTGAAATATAAAATAAAAAGTACAAAAAGCAAAAAACTCTGCTGAAACTAGCCCTTTTGGGGCTCCATCCTTGTTGGGGGTTCCTGCATAGTACGAACTGCATCGGCCATACAGATGTACAATGTATATTATTAGTTGATGACTGATAATGTAATGTCAGTTTAAAAATAAAAAAAAAATGGTAGATGGCCATAAAACAGTACTGAAAAAATGGCAGAAGCAACGACAGGGCCCACAAAAACTCCCCACCCCCACTGGTCAGGGGTAAGATGCACCAGCTCTCCTGGTACATTATCAAGAAGTCCTTTATGTGACACAGATAGCAACACCATTGTAATTGCATGATATGTGGACATATTATAATGACAAGAAGTATGTAGGAAGAGAATGGAACCAGAGATGAACAACATAACAGATTTATTCATCAACTGACTTACAACAGATAAAATACACAGGAAGTATAAAATTAACCCCTTCCTAGAGAGTTCCTTAAAAAGGGATATAACTGCATCCACCGTTTACTCTAACACTTTGTATAGTAGTAATTTTTACTCTTAAACTTTGTATAGTAGTAATTTTGATACCAATAATTGTAACTTTGTCCTTGGCAGAGATTTTGTAAAAATGTCTGCCACATTCTCATCTGTCGGTACATATTTTAAGTTTATGGTACCATTGTCAATTTTGGTTCTTATGAAGTGATATTTTATATCAACATGTTTAGTCCTTTGACTTGTGATAGGATCCTTTGCAATACATATTGCACTCTGATTGTCTGAGTATAGATTTGTTGATTTTATAGATTTATCAATACTCATTTCATTCAGCAGCTTTAATTATAAATTGTCCTTCTTGAATAGCTGGTGTCATAGCTACATATTCTGCTTCATGTAGACAAGACTACAGTAGGCTGTTTTTTGCTTTTCAAGATATAACAGGTCCCTGTTCGCATAATGAATAACAATAGCCCAAGGTGCCTTTTTTCTGTTTTTTTCACTTCATTTACAAGGCATTCATATTCCCTTTCTTTCTCTGTAAGCTAAAGCCTGTAAATCTTTATTTTCATCTTTCAATGTTTTGACTTTTCTCTGCAGAAGTAATTGCTTAGCAAAAAGTTCTTTTTTTTTTTTTTTTTTGATGAGATATAATTTGTTCTGTAGAAATCCTTATTGCTTCTCTGGAAGCAAGTTCATCTGATATTTCACAATCAAGGGAAGTTATCTTACTGAGTAAGTGGGTTTCCACATTGGCATGGACCAATTTCATTTGCTGTTGCATTTTTATGGATTTATTCTTTTCATTAAGCATTTCCTCTAATTGTCAGACACTGTTTTGGGCTTTGTTTAATTTAGCTAATGTTTCTGAATCATCATGCAATTGGGTTTCAAGCTCAGTAATCTGTTCTTTACTTTGGTTGATATTTTGTAAGTGGTTGGTTAATTCTTTCTCTAAACTGGCAACTTTATCATTCTTCTCTTTCAATTCTTGCTCATGCTATAACCTTTCCAATTGTTGACTTTGTTGTAGGATCTGCAACTGTTGTGACAGTTCTGCATTACATAACAACAATTTGTCTTTTTCTTCAGTACATGTTTGAGGAATAGCCATTATTTTATGATATGAATCCACATTAAGATATGCAGAATCATGGTCAATCAACTCATCACCAGTAGTGTAGTCCTTTAGATAATCTGGTGTTCTTTGCTGTCTGAGCAGATATATAGAATTTCTATCATCTCCAGCACTACAAATTTCTTTACATTGTGGTGTGATTTCCCTATCCGTCTGATCATTATGTTCATCTGTAGGTACATTAGTTTTTTCTTCTATGGGTCGGTTATGATTTATTATAGGATAAAATTCTTCATTATTATTTTTCTTTTCATCAATAACAAATCTATTTATGAAAGTAACAGATCTAACTTTCCTGATAGAGTCTGTCTGTTCAAAGTAGATGAAATATGCAGGGCTATACTTGTCATATCTCACAAAAATCACTTTCTCTGACCTGGGATCCAGTTTCTTCTTATTGTGGATATATACATAGCAAATATTTCCAGAGATGTTCATATTTTGAATATTCGGTTCTTTCCCAGTAAATGCTTCATATGGAGTTGATGTTAGTCTGTGGTTGTAGAATCTATTTTGGATATATGTCGCTGTAAGTAGAGCATAGTTGCAAAGGTTTTTTGGTAATTTTGAATCTATTAACATACATCAAGACATTTCAAATAATGTTCTCCGCCCTCTTTCAGCAGTTCCATTTTGATGATGTGAATATGACGCTAAGGTTTCATGGTTTATGTTATGTCGGGTTAAGAGACTTGAATTCTTTTGAAATAAATTCAGACCTGTTATCACTTCTCAGTCTTTTCATTTTTCCAAAAGGTGTACAGTCAGCCAAGAATTGTTTAGTGGCTTCTACTGTATTACTTTTAGATTTCAGAAAATGACATCTTAAATCGAGAATAATCATCTGTAAAGGTCAAAACATATTTGTATCCCTGATAGTCGGTTCTACTCTGCCAGCTAAATCACAATGTACAAGTTCTAAGGGTAATTTTGCCTTTTCATCAGGCTATCATGATCTGAATTCAGGTATTTTACCTACAGTACATCTTTCACATGATGACAAAAATGTTTTATCTGTGATGATCATTCCTTTCACAGCACTTGGAAGTTTCAAAATGTCTGGGATATTACAGTGACCCAATATTTTACGCCACATTTTGTGATTATGTTGTGCTTGTTTTATGTGTACTATTACATATTTATTTAAATAATATAGTCACAACCATGTTTCTTTATCTTAAACTTGACTCTATTTCTGGTCATTAGTGAAGATGAATTTTGTGAAAATTTTATAAGAGCACACTTTTTAGAGGTAGCTTGTACAGAAAAGATATTCTATTTAAACTTTAAAGCTTGTAATATAGAGAACATTATTTAAATACATGTTGTGTTCAAAGCCTTTCATATCACAAAACATTAATTTAACAGTCCCCTTTTTCAGGGCAATATTATTATTTCTTGATCCATTTTTGAATTCAATAAAATGTTCATTTGGATTGAAATTGCCTTAAAATTTTATAAATTTTCTTTCATCATTTATAATATGTGTAGTCACTCCATAATCAACAAGTAATTCGAAATTAGTTTAATATTTGGATTTACTCTTACCTTGTAATAAAAGCTTGTATTTTCTTTAACCTTGTTAATATTGTCCCTTTTTCTTCTACAAAATTTTGTGTTGAGTGTTTTTGATTGGCAAAATTTATACCATCTTCTGTTTTGTAGGCAGTCTTTCACTATGTTGCCATTTTTGTTGCATTTGAAGCACATGGTGACCGGTTTGTGTGCGTTTTTTCTTATACAGGTTTTCATCACCAATTCTTTTCGATATGTGTCTTCACATTTGCTGAAAGCACATAAGAAGATTTAAATTCCTGTAGAGTTGGTTGGCTGTCATTTTGCATTATTACAGTCTTAAATGTATTGAAACATGCTGAAAGGCCTTTGAGTAGCATCGCTATCAACAGTGAATCCAAAATTACTTCACCGGAATTTCTTAAGGCTGCTTCTGTTTTTTCAGCATGAAGTACATAGTCTGTTAAATCCTCTTCATAATCTTTTGTTAGTGTCAATAATTCCATATATAACACAATTATTTTAGTTTTTTGTTGGCCCATATAGTGTTCTCTTAAAATTTGTATTGCTTTTTGTCTGTTGTCTTTTACATCTCTCATGACTAGTGCTACTCAGTAAAAATGTCTTCATTCTTTCCTTGGGCAATGTCCTCTTTCTTGAGTTCATTTTTTAATTTCACCATGTGGAGGTACCCCTTAATTTTTACTTCCCACAGTTTGTAGTTCTTTTCATTTCCACCAAATAATATGCGCCATGTCTTATTCCCATAACCTATTAGAATTGCATGGTAAGTAGATATATCATAATGACAAGATGTAGGAAGAGATTAGAACAAGAGATGTACAATGTAACAGGTTTATTCACCAACTGACTTACAACAGATAAAATTAACCCCTTTCTAGAGCGTTCCTTAAGAAGGGAGATAACTGCATCCACAGTTTACTCTAAAAAACACCAGCAAAGATACCAACATTGGTTAAGAAATTAAATGAAATAAAAATAGCTATTCAACAGGACAGTAAATAATACAATTCACACTAAATTGGTGGACACACTAAGAAGTAAGAATAAAAAAAGACATAAGGCCATATTTTCCAAGTCGGAATGAATTGTCACTTCATGACAATTTACTATGGTTTCAGGACAGAATTGTCACACCTGAAAAAACTTAGACCAGAAATATTAAGGACACTTCATAATGGTTACTTGGGACTAAACAAATGATGAGAGAGAGCCAAATCAGTGTGGTGGCCTAAAATATCTCTGGAGTTGGAAGAGTATCTAAAAAAATGCTCGTTTTGGGACATATACTATCCAACAAATAAAAATGAAAAGTTATAAGTAAAACCAATTCCTCAAGGTCCATGGTAAAAAATTGAGTCAGACATTTTCACTCACCAAGGACAGCAAAATATATGGAAATAGCAAAGCTTAATCCAATGACAAGCAAATGTGTTATAGGGAAGTTGAAAAACTTCTTCTTACATTGGCCAGTCTCATAATTTATCTTTCCACCCTAATCCCAGCGGAACACTTCCTTTATAGTTGTTTATCCCAAAAAAAGTGTGTCTGCGTCTCGCGGTGAGTTCTCATTTTTTTTATTTCACACCACTTCAGAATCTCATTCAGAAAATATCCCATATTAAGGGATGTAACTCTGGTTACTAATTTCTGTGCACATGCTACAAGGTCAACATTGATCTATTATGCAACTTTTCAGTGATCGATCACTGCATATCAATTTGTTGTTGGCCAAAGGTTTTCAGAGCAATTGCAGAATTCAGATGGTTCTGAGTGAGATATTTTGTAGCGTATCAAAGCTGTAATCATATTGTTTATATCACAATAGTTGGTAGTTGTCCATCTGTTCTTATGTTGATAAAATAACAGACATAGGTTTAGTAGAATTGTTCTAGATAATATGCATCACTTTAATATACATTATTTATAATTGTTAAAAATACAATAATTGTGGCACAAGGCCTAAAGGGAAAAATGGGTTCAGGCTGGATAATTATCCAATACATAGCTAATTAGATTCATGACACATCCATACTTAATTTACTTATTCACTACAAGAAATCATCTTTCAGCATTCACTCCTACATACCCCACAATATCCCATATTCACAGAGAACCTACAAAAATTTCCCATGACAAAAATTTATTATATACAAATGTCCATAGAAAAATATATATAAAAATATAGTGATGGTAATAAATGAAGGGGAAGGGATGAACCTAAAAACAAACTGAAATATAAGAAAACACACAAACTAAAAATAAGAGTGGCCACTGTATTCTGTCTACAGACAGAATTAAGAAGCTCACTCACTAACAGAGAAGTAAGAATAAAATAAATACCAGCATGGGAAAATCAAAGACTGGCCCAGTTGAGATGAAGAAGGAATGAAAAAAAACTGGGGAGGTTGGGAATCTTGACATGGACAGATCAGGAACAACACTTACATTAACTAGGTACACAAAAGAGAGTCTATCTTAACCAGGGCAGGGTTCCACAGGAAACCACCCTGTTTTGACCAAGAGGACTTAAAAAAGAAAAACAAAGTTAGCCCCATTCACATGAACCAAGATCGCTACTTTCATCTACCTTTCATTGAAATCTCTCAACAACAAACGCTTTCTGTCAGTTCTGATCTTCTTGAGCTGATGCACAAAGAATCTGATTAATTTCTGATGAGAATAGCATTTGTATCACAAGACTCCCGCCATCCACATTGTCCAAATCATCATTCTTGCCATGGTTAGCAGTGTTAGAAACACCAGCTGTTTCACTCTAGAATATGGGGGTGACACATTATCACAGGTATATGCAAGATCAATGAGCACAAGCTTTTCGGGAGTGATAGGATCTGTCAACTCACCGACATAGTCCCAGAACAGGTGCACCTGAGGACAATGGTAAAAAGCATGTTTCCTCTAAGCCAAGGTCATACCAATGACAGTCAGGCAAATCCACCAAACACCATCTTAAGGCTACATCATTGAGAGGCAGTTTATTCTGAACAAATCACTAGGTAAGTGAAAACAGGGTTGCTGAGGCAATCCGCCACTGGCACCCAAGACCAAAAAGAACACAACTTGGCTGCTGATAAGACTAGCCAGCCACAGAGAGGATTTTTCATGACCCTCTCCACTAATTTCCAATACAAGAGTTTCATGGACATGAGAAGAATGGCCTTCAAGGATGCTCGGCAATCCTGGAATAAACTTGGCTGATTTCAGGACTTACAACAACACTCAAGCCTACAAATGAGAAAAGTGATGATAAGGCAAGGGAAGGTGATCCTAACACTCCTCTTCAAAATCTGTCAACATGCAGTGTAGGAAAGCCAACCCTGAGAAAGGTCAGTGATTCACCAAGAGTGGTATTCCCAGTACCCCATGATACGGACATAGGGCACAGACATCTCTGTTGACATAATGCTTGTGACCACTCCACAAGAGGGAAGAAAGCAAGTGCTTACTCACCTTCTTATGCTCCTTACAGAGAGGAAGTACAAAAAACCAGTAAAGGACAAGAAGAAAGACATAAGTGGCACACACCCCAGCTCTACCCTTCAAGGACAACAGCCTTTGGAGCCAAGTCTGGACCAACGCTCTGACATTTGCCTGTACTTCTGACTAATTCTTTTCCAGTTGGTGCCCAGGACCAAACCACACTCCAAAAATGTGGACGTGTCTGTCAGTTCAACCAAAGGGCCCAAAAGGGCACCTCACCGCAAACCGGAAGACGTTGCAGTTAATCTTGGCCCTGGTGACATTTCATACCTTCTGTACCACTTCAATGTCGCTGCAGCATGACACAAAAATGGATATGTCACCAGGGACAGAGATTCCACCTAGGGCCGAACTGCTCACTCCATCCCTCAGCTAGCCAAGTACAGGCTCCAACACTAAAGTGTAAAATAAGGGTGACAGTGGGCAACCCTGACAAACCTACCGAATTAGCGTAAAAGCACACAGTTCACCTGTACCATAGCACTGGGAGTGCGATACAGGATGTTAATTCATCTACAGAACTCGGGTTTGAATCCGGCAGCCTACAGGACAGAAGCCAAGTATCAATGGTCAACCCTATCAAATGCCTTGGAATGATGCAAATTAATCAGCATGGCTTCTTCATCATTTTCTACACCCTCTATGATCATGCAGAACAAATACAGGTTGCTCTGAATTGTTCAGTCCTTTACAGCACAAGTCTGCTGATTTCCCAACAAAATCTCGCCAACTGACTGCAAATGCTCCATCAGGATCTTGGCCAAAATCTTTAACTTTGTGTTTAGCAGAGTTATGAGCCTGTAATCATCTAAATCCTGCCTAATACACTTGCCCTTTATCAACAGTGTGATCACACCCCTGGAAATCCTGCCAGAACAAGTTGTTGAACACCACTTGGCACTGCTGACCTTCTTCAATGCCAAGTTAACTTCGCACTCTGTGATCTCATTCTCGCAGCTAACTGCTTCAGTCAGTGAAAGCCAAGGAAGGTCAACCAAATAACTGTGAAACTCATCACCACTGTCAACAGGCTCCTTGGTAAAACCGTTCTCAAAATGCCGCCAAAACACTTTGCACATATCCTTGATCTACCACAGAGAACGCCCCTCCAGGGTAATGACTTTGCGAATGTATCACTCAGAACCTCAACTGATCTCTTACTTACACAATTCTGCACCCCTGTTCACAGATTCATTTGATATCTTGTCTAACCTGTGTCTAATTACCTGACCCTGGTAGTGCTTGCTTGTTAGACAGCACACTAGCATTGATGTCTCAAACAAAGTGTGTATCCTGGATCGTGGCCACATCCACACCAAAGGACAAGAGATCACAAAGCAAGCGGGCAGCCTTACTCTGATTCCTCAATAGCTTACTAGACATCTTTTAAGAGTCCCTTAAACACAACTGGACAAAAATCTATGGGGGTCAAGACCCCAACAGATTGTCCTAGACTACCAGTACCTACATCGGACAGAATTCACCTTTCTGTGACAATACCACCAACGTCTGTGTGGAACATTAGTTGAAAGGCACTATATAGACAAGGGTGGAGAAGAACCAGGACCTACCTGCACAATATTGTGACAATTTCTTTAGTTCCGAAGACTCTGTCTGGACCATCCGGAGCTTCAGGAAGGTGGTTTTTGCTCTCCCAGATCTTAAGTTTTCCCCCAGTGCTTCCAATAAGTCTAATAACACCAGGAACACTGGGAAAATTCCTTAGATCCTCTGTTGATTTCCCCTTCAATGGATGTACATTTGAAAAGAGGCTTCAAGAGGGCCTTCCTCTAGGAGGAATCGTCCCTCTCGAGGACCTCACAATTCACAATGCAGATTTTGTTCCCTCTAGGGACATGCTACTTCTTCTTTCCTTAGGATTGGTTGGGGAAGGAGAAGTGGAAGACGGAACCCTAGTGGGAGAGGACGTGTGGCTCTTTGTCTTACCTGGCAGGAGATCTCTTTCACTTCTTGCTGGCGAAGTAGGAGCAGATTGGGTCTTGGCATCTACCAGGGCCTTCCCTGCCCTACTCAGACCCTCTCTCCTTCCCTTTTTGGTGGTTTTAAAGTCTTCTTCTTCATCCTCCTCCTACTCGCCCCTCCCTCTCTTTAATGATGAGGATTCAGGTGGAGGACATTTTTTTCACTTCTATATAGAGGTCCAGTTGAGGCAACTCCTCCACGATCTGCTGTTCTGGCTGTTGCTGCTGGTGAACCTCCTTTTCCTGTAGTTCTAGCTGTTGTTGCTGTACTGGCTGCTGCTGCTCTCACTGCTGTTGTCACCACTGTTCTCGCTGCTGTTCACACTACTTCTGCCACTGCTGCTGATTATCTGCTGGCTTAGTAACTCCTTTGCTGGGGAGGTACTGCTTCTGTTTGGCAGCACCTTTGTCTAGGACATCCTGCTGGGGAGGCAGAGTTGTCACCTTTTCCCCTCTCCTCGCCACCTCTGTCGATTCACCTGGACTACTAGGGACCTTTGTTACTTCCTACCTGGGCTGCTTCGGTGTTCATTTTGGTGTTGTTGTGTCTGCTTCCATAGCCTCCCTGCTGACAACCATGAATTTCTTGGACGACGTCAGCATCAACACAATCAAAGACGTTGGCAAGAGTTCATTTTTTTTAATAATATTCTGGCCCTTTTTTTGATCTTTCTGGCACCTATGCTGATGGTGCTGATGAAGTAGTGGCCAACAGCTCTTTTTCCAGGGGTACCTTCATCATGATGGGTGGCTATTCCCCTCAAAAAACAAAAAGTCAGAAAATACAGCACAATAACAAACAGAAACATTACACTTACTATCAACAGAATCTACAACAAAAGTTTTAAACTCGCGTCCAGTTGACAGACGAAAAATAAAACAGGTTGTAACTAAATACATGTCCTAAAGATGATAAATTATTACTTTATAGTAATTTGTATTTACTCAACTCTCCACAAGGTCAGGTTGTGACACAAGGTCGGTTTAATATGAGGAGCCCAAGTGCTTACACCTGAGCGAGGAACAAAAATTGCCCGCAGCCTCTGCAACCTTCAGTTGTGCTGGCCTCATTGCAAGCACTGATCCCTCTCTCTGGTGCAATGAACTGCCTCGGGTAGCTATTCCTCAAGGCTGGGCACCTCTCAGTATAATTTTCCTCAGTTGCGACTGTCCTTTGATGGAGCTGCCTCTGAGTGCACTCTGCTCAAAGACAGAGATGCAACTGAAAGATGATAAATAGGGTGTTACAAACTACTCAAGAGAGCAATCTGTATTTACAAGTCTGTCTAATTCCTTGTCTATTTCCTCTAACAAAGCGAAAGGCACATTCCTTTTTTTCCTAAATATTGGTTGAGTATTCTCTTTTAGCTCAAATTTTGCTGATATCTTTTTGCATCTACAAAGGCCAACCGAAAAGACCTCAGGAAAGGTTTCTTTTAATTCATCTCTTAGTTTATCTGACTCAGTCGTTAGATGTTCTATTTTCTGACAAAAAGTATTAATTGGCAAATCCCACAGTTTGAATTGCTGCATCCAATCTGTGCCAAATAAATTGTCTGTGTTTTTTAACACGAACATTTTCAATTTTTTGGTGGTTCCGTTCAAAGTAACGTTCGCGATAATTTCACCCTCAAACTTGATTTTTTTACCGGTCACTGACCTAGCTATTTTGCCGGTTTTTAGCATAGTTGGTTTATTTAACCTTTTCCAAGTATGTAGGTTGATTATTGATAAATCAGACCCAGAGTCTAATTGTAGCCTGACTTTTTTTATTCAGTATTTCTACCTGCACATAAATTTCTTATACTTTTGACGTCCAGTTCGTATGTTTTTGTGGTTCTAATCCGGCTTTTTCCTCTTATTTGTTCTGCAATGTGAACTCTTGTGCCCAACTTTATTACAAGTTAGACAGGTTTTAAACCAATATTGGCAATCTTTAAACCAATGAAGTGCTCCACAATGGTAACATGGACTAGGCTGTATTTTTTCTGTTTTTCATCGTATTGACTTTTTTTTTTAAGAAAGTGAAAATAATCTTTTTTGGTTTGACTTGTTTTTGAAAGGGAGGAAAAATGTGGTTTTCGATGCATTTTTCCTATGTGTGCAACGCCTGACTCTTCAATGTCTCTAGAATCATTTTTTACACTTATATATTTTTGGCAGTCCTCGGCTATATTTTGTAAAGTTAAATTTGGTTCTCCCTCTAATCTGGTTAGGACTCTACATCTAATTTCTGTAACTTCCGTTGATACAAGTCCTTGTACGAATATTAGGCATTTTAAATTGTCTGCGGTAAGTTCGGCCAATTTAAAATCGTCACAATGTTTGTTAACAATCGATGCGAACGTCGATTAATCTTTGCTGTTTTTCTTGGTTAGGTTTAAATACTTCCATCTTTTGTGGAATAACAATGTTTTTGGGCTGAATAATTCTGTAAGGAGGAGATTTACAGCCTCAACGAAAAGTCAAATCACTAGTTTTTCGAGGTAATATGTAATCCACGAATTTGCTATGTTCAGTAGTCCATAATTTCCGGAGCAGTAGGCATACCTTTCTGCCGATTTCCCACAATCTATTTCGAATAGATCCTCATACCTTCTGAAATATGAAGCGAAGGTTTTTTATCTTCGTCTGGCGAATAAGTGAAATTGTCAATTGCACTCCAAATCGCGTTTTGCGAAAAAGTAGTTTCGCTCTCGGTATTTTGACCCTTATTCGTCCCTGTTTGTAGAAACAATTCTGTTGTGAATATGGATTATCTCCTCTTAGATAATCCAAGCTATAAAAGCTGTATACTTCCGCTGTCAAGTCAGATGAGTAGTAGTATTCTTAATTGAATTAACGATTACTAGACAGAATCTCTTGTCCTGTTTTCATTACATTTTATTCAATTAAGAATGGAACAATTTATGCGACCTGAGCGACTTACCACAGATCCAGAAAGCGATTCAGCCGACAAGTGCTGGAAACATTGGCGGGAGACATTTACAAATTTCATCGAGGTTCTACATTCAGAAAGACCGGGACGTCCCATCAATAAGCGTGCGCTCTAACCAACTACCTGTCTCACACAGTCAACGAAATTATCTCGGATTGCGTTACCTACGAAGAAGCAATCGATGTACTGAACGCTACATACATAAAGCCCCAAAATGAGATATTTTCTAGACACCTACTTGCGACTCGCCGACAAGAATCAGGCGAGACATTGGACCATTTCCTTAAGAGCCTTCGGACACTGAGCAAAGATTGCAACTTCTGCCCAATGACGGCATTAGAGGCCCAAGAGCTACACATTTTGGACGCCTTCATTAACGGCATACGCAATACTCAGATAAGACAACGTCTTCTTGAAAATAAGACCCTTACACTTAGAACAGCTTACGAGCAAGCCTATATCTTCGAAAGTGCTATACAGCAGTCTAGTTCTTATTTACAGCCAGACACCGTGGGCGCCGCGTTAAACCCATCTGTTCTTACTGTCCCCTCTCATGACGATAGTCCGACGAAGCTTCAAGAACAATCGGTCACTGCCGCTTTAAAAAAGGACACTTGCTATTTTTGCGGCTTATCTAAACATCTACGAGTCTCATGCCCTGCCAGAGATACTCGTTGTCCTAAATGTGGAAAACTTGGTCATTTTTCAAAGGTATGCAAGTCTTCTAAAACTCTATACAAATCCACTCGTCAAAATACTTCTGCAACTTTAGCCGCCTCCCCCGACTGCCTTTCAAAAACTATTGTAAAAGTGAAAATTAACGGGAGGTCTACAAATGCCCTGCTCGAGAACCGGGAGCTCAGGAAATTTTATCAAAAAAGCTTGGTAAAACCAACAAATTGTATTTTGTCCCTCCCCCAGCAGAGTAACAATGGCAAGCGCGTCATTGTCTGCGCAAGTAAGTGGTTATTGTTTGGTGGACTTACTATTTAATGACGTCTCCTATAAAACCACTAAATTATCCGTAATGAAAACCTTTGTTGCGAAATAATACTGGGACACGATTTTTGCAGCAACACTCACAGGTTGAAATTCCGTTTGGCGGTTCAATGCCCGCATTGAAAAATTTGTGGATTGGCGACAGTAAAAATCCAGTACCCGTCACTTTTCGAAAACCTAACTGAAAACTGCAAACCCATAGCAGTGAGAAGCAGACGTTTTTCTTATAATAATAAAAAATTCATTGACTCTGAGATAAAAAGACTACTTGAGGAGGGTATAATTGAGCCTAGCAAATCACCCTGGAGGGCTCAGGTAGTTATAACCACTTCTAGCAACCATAAAAAGAGAATGGTTATAGATTACTCCCAAACCATAAATAGATTTACTCTTTTGGACGCCTTCCCACTACCCATGATAGGCGAAATAGACAAATATCGTATGTTTAGCACTCTGGACTTGAAAAGCGCATACCATCAGATCGCCATTAGACCTAGAGACAAGCCATACACTGCTTTCGAGGCGAACGGTCGACTATATCAATTTTGCAGGATTCCTTTTGGCGTTACGAATGGGGTAGCCAGCTTCCAAAGGATAGTCGACCAAATCATAACGGATGAGAAACTGGAAGGCACATTTGCGTACATCGACAACGTCACAGTATGTGGCCATAATAGAAAGGAACACGACGAAAAACTCAGACGGTTCATGTCCGCCGTCGATAAATACAACCTTACCTAAACGACGACAAATGCTCGTTTGGACTGGACAAAATAAACCTACTGGGGTATACCATAAGCAAAGGTTTTATGGCACCGGACGCAGATCGATTGAAACCTTTACTCCAGATGCCTGTCCTCACAACCAGCCTTCCTTCGACGTGCTATGGGCATGTTTGCTCATTACTCTCAATGGATTGCTTCGTTCTCAGAAAAGATACATCCATTGACACAAGTAGAGACGTTTCCTCTGTCCCATCAAGCCGTTGAGGCATTCGAGGGACTGAAAAAGGATATTGCGAAATCTGCAATTACAACAATAGACCAAAATATTCCTCTGGTTGTTGAAACGGATGCGTCAGACTGTGCTATTGCTGCTTCTTTGAAACAAGCTGATCATCCTGTAGCCTTCTTTTCAAGGACCCTCTCACAGGCTGAACGACGACACCCCGCAATTGAAAAGGATGCCTACGCCATAGTCGAGGCATTAAGAAAATGGCGACACTACCTGATCGGACGCCACTTTAAACTTATTACTGACCAGAAATCAGTTGCTTTTATGTTCAACTCTAAAACTACGAGTAAAATAAAGAATGAGAAAATAGCGAGGTTGAGAATTGAGCTATCTTGTTTCTCCTTTGACGTCAGCTACCGACCTGGCAAGGAGAACTTAGCAGCTGATACACTGTCAAGAGCATGCTGTGCGGCATCAAGCGGGGACGAACTCCGAACGCTACATAACAATCTCTGTCACCCGGGCATTACTCGAATGGTTCATGCTGTGAGGTGTAGAAACCTGCCTTTCTCAGTGGAGGAGGTAAAAAGAATAACAAATTCTTGTCGAACGTGTACTGAAATAAAGGCTCGGTTTTATAAACCCCAAACTGGCGTTTCAATAAAAGCAACAGCCGTTTGAAAGACTCAATCTTGATTTTAAAGGACCGCTACCAAGTAAAACAAGGAACAGATATATATTAACGGTTATCGACGAATATTCACGGTTTCCTTTTGCCTTCCCTTGTTCAGACATATCGGCTGCTGCAATTATACAATGCCTCTGCTCACTGTTCGCCATCTTTGGAACCCCTGCCTATATACATTCGGACCGAGGGGCTTCTTTCATGTCAGAGCAGCTTCGGCAATTTCTACAGGAACGAGGAGTAGCTATAAGCCGGACAACTCCCTACAACCCTAAGGGTAACGGCCAATGCGAAAGATATAACGGCATTATTTGGAAGACCGTTCAATTGGCTGCCTCAGATAACGGATGTTCAATTGATAATTGGGAAAATCTCCTTCCTGTCGCATTATACGCCATTCGTTCCCTATTGTGTACCGCCACGAATGCCACCCCACACGAAAGGTTTCTATCTTTTCAGCGACGGAGTTCGGCGGGAGCTTCGCTTCCATCTTGGCTCTCTCGACCCGGTACTGTGTTTCTGAGACGACATGCACGTTACACCAAGAATGATCCCTTGGTGGACGAGGTAGAGCTTATAGTGGCTGTTATGTCGTGTATCAACTAAGTTCTTATTCCACTTCCGTTCTCGTTGGTGTCCATTTATGAGCTACCTGCTCATATGCAAATTATACTAATTTGCATATCACTACATCCCCCTATAACGGAGGGGCCTTATGCCGCGAGTACTTCTTGTACTTCTTGTGCCCTCCTGAACATCTTCCTTTATCCCTCTCCTTTCCCTTGGAGATCTAGATCTATCACGTCTTTCCCTATAATCGAATTGTTCCTCTTGCATACTCTGGTCTTCCTCTTCTAACTCATCTCTCTCTACTTCTTCCTCCGCAGTTTCATTCTGCATTAACTCTGATACATCAATAATGGGCATCTCTGAAGGCATTTCCTCATCAGATTCTTCTCCTTGGGATCTTATTTGGTCAGCATGAGCTAGAACACTGTTCCCACTTTCTTTATTTAATATTGCAGTATTATGTCCTTTCTGCATAATAAATTCGGCTGACTCTGGTTGCATATTCCTATTTCTTTTGTACCACATCTTTTGATTTGTGGCATATGACATAGTCAAAGGGGACCTTAATTGTCTGCCCATTAAGGCAGATGGACTTTCCGGCCTGCCTGCATGTGGAATTGTTCTGTAACTTAATAGTAATCTTGGTAGGAAAGCATCGATTTCCTCCTTCTGTTGCAAGCATGCTTTTATGTCCTTCTTTACCGTCTGGACCATCCTTTCCGCTGCCCCATTACTTTGAGGGTGGTAGGGAGGTGTCTTGTAAGGTCTGCATCCTATTTTTCTTAGCCATTCATGCAAATCAGCATCCACAAATTCTGGTGCGTTATCAGTCACCAATGTTCTCGGTGTCCCATTCCTCGAAAATATTACTCTTAATATTTGTTTTACGGTGGTACTTTTTTTATCAGGTACTCTCACCACTTCAGGCCAACCTGAATATGCGTCTACTAATATTAATAATAGTCCTATCCCATTGACATAGGCATGGTCCATGTGTACTCTGCTCCATGGTTCTACTTCTCGGGGCCATACATGTATTTTCTTTTTGCTTAAAATTCCTGAGTTCTGTGCATTTTTGCATCTTTTTACGTAGTCTTCTACGTCTCTTGAGTACCTCGGCCACCAGGCTTCCAATTTTAATCTTTGCGTAGCTGCCACTCCACAATGTACGTCATCGTGTACACTTTTTATAACCTGTCTCCTCTGTGTTTCTGGGGAACTACCAAGTCTCCATTACATATTATCCCGTTTTCTATAGTCATTTTATGTCTGATTTCTTTGAATGGTCTTTCAGCCATTGAACAATTTCCCCAGCGATTCTGTTTTATCCTCGACATTATTCTATTTAACACTGGGTCATTTGTAGTTTCAGTAGCCATTTTATCTACAGATATTACATCGGTTTCTACAAGGTGCAAGAATGTGTCTTCAAATTCCTCGTCGTTTTTGTCCTCCTCTCTATAAAACCTCAATCTAGATAAGGCATCAACGTGCGGTATCGTATTCCCTTTAACATATTCAATGTCAAAGTCGAACGCCATCAGTCTAATCGCCCAACGTAATATTCTGGACGTTGTAACTTTCGGTAGCTCTTTTCTTGGGTTGAAAATAAATTCCAGTGGTCTATGATCACTTTTCAACAAGAATTTTTTCCCCATCAAAAACTGTCTTGCTCTATGCGTTGTCCACACTATGGCTAGTGCCTCCCTTTCTATATTCGAATAATTGTGTTCAGTTGTTGTTAATCTCCTTGATAAATACATTATGGGATGCCCATCTTGTGACAAAATACCAGATATGGACTGCTCACTAGCGTCAGTAGTTAGAGTTATGTCCTTCTTAGGGTCAAAAATTTGTACTATTGGCTTTTTTTTTGCCAGAATCTGTTTTAAGTTTTCAAAGGCTTTCTGTTGGTGTTCTAACCAAATGAATTCCCATTTTTTTTCTTAACTTAGCAAATGGCTCTGTCAACTCATTATATTTTGGTACATATTTTCTATAAAAATTTACCAAACCTAAGAAGGACTCAATTCTTTTTTATTTTTTGGTGTAGCAACTTTTTAGAATTTTTCTCTATTAGTACTTTATCTGAGAGATCCTTCCTTTGATATTGAGTAACCCAAAAATGATATTTCATTACTGTTGGTTACACTTTTTGTATTTATTGTCATACCAGCGTCTCTCAGCCGGTTCAGTATATTTTCAGTTTTTTCTTTAAATCATCTTCATTTAAATCTCCAACACATATATCGTCTTGATAACAGATGGTATTTTCAACATTTCCTATTACTTTTTTCAATAGCTTTTTGAAAAATTGCACTTGTTGTTTTTATGCCATACGGCATTCTTTTTTCCACCTTAACAGGCCTATAGGTGTGTTTATAGTCGTCACTTTAAAATTTTCATTTATCGGTATTTGGTGGTAAGCTGATTTTAGGTCTATCTTCGAAAATACTTTCATTCCAGCAAGCTTATGTAAAGTTACTTCCACATTTGGAATAGGGTACGAGTCAGCACAAACTTTATGGTTCACCCTATTTTATAATCTCCACAAATTCTCAGGTCACCATCTTTTTTTCAATACCACGATGGGTGATGCCCATTTACTTCCTCCTGGAGGGGCAGGTTCTAATAAGTCTTCCTTTATTAGCTTTCGCAATTTAGCTATTACCAATGGTAATAAATGCACTGGTATTTTTCTCGCTTCGTAGTAGGAGGGGAAACATCTTTTAATTTCAGGCTAGCTTCATAGTTTTTTAATTTTCCTGTTTTTTCTATTTCTATCTCATTAATCAACTTCGTTGAATTTATTTTTAACACGTCATTCCCCAGTAGTCCATGCGTTTTCGGCAATTTGTAACTATAATGGGTACTATTTCATATTTTTCTTTTAATTCTATTGAACCTTCAAAGTAACCCATAATTGCTATAATCGAGCCATCAAACTGACGTAGTTGTACGTTGTTTTTTTTTAAAACGGTTTTCCATTTTTTTCCCACAAATTTCTGGGTACTATCGTGACGTCACTACCTGTGTCGATTTGCACTTCGACAATACAGTCGTTGATTTTCACTTTTTATTTTGTATCTCCGTTCTTAGATCCAGTATTTTGCATATTATCCTTTTTACATTAAAATCTGTCTATTTTCATCCTCTTTTTTCCACATTTTCGTTTCACATACTTCTTTGAAGTGATTTTTTTTAAACACTTTGAACACGTCTTTCCAAAGGCTGGGCATTTTCTTTTTCATTTCATGAATTTTCCACAGTACGCACAATTTTTCTTTTTGTTTGTACCGTATATGTTTCAGCCATTGTTTCTTCGTAGGATTTATTTTTATTTCGGTTGTAGGTATGTATTAATTCCTGCTGTTGTATAAATTCTATACACATATTCAAAGGCATGTTTGTTTGTAACTGTTCCATTAACTTATATCTATGTGCCGAATTATGCATACCTTCAATTAATCTTAGTTGGATTAATTCTTCTTCCGTTGTCTGCTCGCCTGTTCCTAGTTTTTCGAATTCACAGTATTTACTCGCACTTCTTAACCGGTGTAAATATTTTACTATCGGTTCATCCACTTCCTGCTTCATTGCCATAAACTTGGTCATTTCTGCAGTCACCAGTCTTTTCTTTGGCCTCATGTTTCCTTTAATAACCTGACTTATTTCTTCGAAAGTCACTTCTTCTAGTTCTCGAGGGTAAACCATTGTAGCAACCTTCATAATCGCTTCACAACCAGCGGTATATATGAACAAGTCGGTGATTTCATTTTCCCTCCTCTGTTTTTGTTGTCTTTCAACTTTTTACATCTAGCATTAGCAGCAAAGCAACGAATCCACGTGTCTACGTACTCTGGGTCTTCAAGGACCAAAGAGTATCCTATCGGCGACGCCATTGTTATGTCGTGTATCAACTAAGTTCTTATTCCACTTCCGTTCTCGTTGGTGTCCATTTATGAGCTACCTGCTCATATGCAAATTATACTAATTTGCATATCACTACAGTGGCGAACCCTCAGTACGCGCTAGTACGACATGCAGATGGTAGAGAGTCTAATGTGTCTCTCAGGGACCTAGCACCGGCCGGAGACGTACCCGGACCGTGGATAACCCCTGAGGACAGACCAACTACCCCTGACACTGAAGCCCCTCCGGAAGATCATGGCACTGAAATTGTTCCTGACACGCCGTCTGACGACACTGTCTCCGTTGAGGCCCCGTCAGACACTTCGGATGGGCCAACACCTGAAACCCTGACAGATGAAGGGCTAGCACCGAATAAACGTGTTCATCCAAAGACTGACTGACGCGGAACGGCCTGCTCCTCTGAGAAGGAAACATTTCGGAGCAAGGTATTTTAGAGCCCACAGACAGGCTCGCACTGAAGAGCCTCCCTGTTCGAGTACTCCGACCACGAATCATGGACTGCCTGGACATTTAAGGGACTTTCTTCCCTATCAGTGAGAAATTTGGTGGGGGAGAATGTTGTGAATATGGATTATCTCCTCTTAGATAATCCAAGCTATAAAAGCTGTATACTTCCGCTGTCAAGTCAGATGAGTAGTAGTATTCTTAATTGAATTAACGATTACTAGACAGAATCTCTTGTCCTGTTTACATTACAAATTCTTCAAACCTTTTCTGTTGTTCTATCATTTGTCGCTGTAATTTTAATTGTTCTTCTTCGTTGTTGTTGCTGTAATTCTAATTGTTTTTCTTCATTCCTTCGTTGTTGTTGCTGTAATTCTAATTGTTTTTCTTCATTCCTTCGTTGTTGTTGCTGTAATTCTAATTGTTTTTCTTCGTTTCTTCGTTGTTGTTGCTGTAATTTTAATTGTTTTTCTTCGTTTCTTCGTTGTTGTTCAAACTGGACTCTAACCAGTTCTAAAATAGTAGCTTTAAACTCTTCCATGTTTTAATTTTCAGTATTACGCTTCTAACGTAATTTTAATTGTACCCAACCTTTGTGTTGCTTGGAGGGGAAGAGAAAAAAAATCACTTTTTTCTCTTTAAATGTGTTATTCTCAAACACAGTAGTTTTTTTTTTTTTTTTTTTGGACAACCGCGAAACGTTTAAAGTTTATAACTTCGGCGCCAGTGTTGTAGACACTGGTAAACAATTTTTTTCCTCTTATGGTTCTCCCATGGAGTTCTTTTAAATCCTCATCGCCAGTGTTGTGGACCCAGAATAGGTCCGAAAGAAAACTTGAAATCAGCAATTTAGTGAAAATAGATTATTAACAAAAAGAACGAATACAAAAGTGTTGCACGTCTGACTAACAGCGAAGTACAGTAGTCAACCGTAGAATGCTCTCTTGAGAGGCATAATATAGTAATAGGACGAGTCCATTTAGTCCATAAAGGTAGGTCCCATAACATTTATGAATGAAATGTTCATTTAAAATTTTTGTTTCAAAGATTTCAAGTAGTGAATATATCTTACTTTACAAAGTGACAGAAAGCAGGTGAACCTGCTAAAGTAAATCAATAATGTTTTGCAGCAATTTTTAACATCAACTTTAGACTTTTCTTACTAAAAAGTGGAATAATTTAACACATTCTAAGTTATGGATAAAAATAGTGAATTTTATATTGTTTTTCTTTGCATGAGCAAAACAAATTCACATATTTGGATGAACAAAAATACCCCAAAATGATGTCAAAATGTTGAAAATTTTACATCCTTTAATAGTTGTACTTACTTTTTTTGTAACATATATAAATGAAGGTTGAAAATAATGTTGATAAGATAGTGAGGGTCACAAGGCCCAAGACATCCATTCAGGCTTCTCACTAATGGTCAGAGTTTGGAGGTAGTATGTGCCATCTGTGCTGCTCATTATTAATATATTATAAAAATATATTTTACAAAATCTCATGTAATCTAAGTCAGCTTTCACCTAAATACAGTACAAATGATGAAATCTATATTACAAAAAATCATGTAAACTATGTCAGCCAAAATCTCACTATAGTCCAGATTCAGTACACGATGATATCTGCTCAAACGTATGATTCATATGATTGTCAGTATATATGCATATATGTTAGCCATCGCAAAATTACATTCCAAATTTGACACATGATAAGATCTACCCAGAAATAATCCAATCATTTTGAATATCATGACTGTTCATTATTAATATTTTGTAACAAGATCTTTAACAAGATCTAATGTCACCCAAGTCAGCCATCACCCAACTACAGTCAAGATTCGGCATGTGATGACATTTGCTCTGATATATCCACTCATTTGAAAATACTGACTACACATTATCAATGAATTGTAGCAAGATATTTTACAAACTCTCATGCCATCCAAGTTAAAGCCATCACCCATCACTGCAGTCAACTTTTGGCGCATGATGATATCTACCCAGACACATCCATTTATTTAAATATGTTAAACTGCTCATTATTAATGAACTGTGACAATACTTTTAACAAAATATCATGTCAACCAAGTCAGCTCTAACATCACTACAGTCCAGATTTAACACACAATACCATCTGCATTTGAACATGCTGATTGCTTGTTATCAATGGATTTTAACAAGATCTTTAACAAAATATCATGCCATCCATCACAAAACTACATTCCAGATTTTACAACTGATTACATCTACCCAGAAATAATCTAATCATTTTTAATATAATGACTGTTCATTATTAATGAATTGTGAAATGATTTTTAATATAATATCAAGTTGTCCATGTTGATTATCACCACACTACAATCCAAATTGGGCACATGATGCCCAGATGTAGCGAGTCATTTGAATCCAAAATTCATACTCATTTTTCTAATCAGATCAAATTTTTAAGATACAAGCTCTTACTTGAAATGTATAGAAAATTTTGTTAAATTAAACAAATAATACTAAATTCAGGGAAAGCTCACATTGTGCCATAGTAAACTGAATAATATATATATATATATATATATATATATACAGTGAACTAGTTTTTAAATGCCGGCACAAAAACAACCTAAACTTAAGCAAGTACACTAAGAAATAATCATATAGGAACAGCAATTTTGAATGTTTTATATTCCCTTTGTTTTTAGAAATATTACTATGCACACGTGAACGCTAACACATGACTATATGTATACAACTATGATAATGTATTTGCACACTGAGACACCTGTTGATATGTACATGTATGTTTTTAAACGGAAAAAGAAGCATACCTCTTTTTTTTTTCTTTTTTTTTTGTGAGTGTGGAGATGTACAATTAGATAGGTACTTATATGTTCTGCCATAAATATGAAAGATCGGGTAATAAAATATTATATGTGTAAAGATATAGATAATGTAATTAAATACTGAGATAGTCTTCGAACGCAGGCATAAGTGGATGCACGGGTGGACATGAGGATAGGGACAAATACGTGAGTAGATATATGTAAGTGCAAATTAACGCATATGTGGGTATGTAGATATTCTGCATATTGCGTATGCATATGTGTGTGTATGTATATGTATGTATGTATGTATGTATGCATATATGGGTGTGTGTATGTATATGTATATATGTGTATACGTATGGATGTGTAAATATATATATATATGCGTATGAATATATATGGATGTGCAGATGTCCTTGTGTGTATATGTATATGTGTAAGTATAAGTATACATGGAGATAGGTATGGAGACATGTGGATGTGCGTTTTCTCTGCAGGTGTATATGTGTAAAGATGGAAATATACATATATTGTTTCGTGTGAATGTGTGTGTAGGTGTATATAGGAACTCATGGGCATATAAGACGATATAGGTATGTGGTTACAAATAGGGGTTTAAGACATGTGTAGATAAGAAATTGTAAAAGAAGGGCCTAAATTTTCTGCTAGCGACATCTCTTCCAAATTTCTCCTCTAATATTCTCCAATTGGAAGTGAATTTTAAATAGCACGAAGGGAAAGTTTTAGATTAGTATTTTAATTGAGATTGAAAGATACTACCCCAATGTGGAAAATAAAATTATTTAAATGGGAATAACTGTTGATAACTGGATACATAAAAACAACCACGAGTTTACTTAATGAACAAAAATCAAAAACAATCACGAGTTTACTTAATGAACAAAAATCAGACGAATAAATGTCAACCTAACAAGCTATAAGATAAAAGTTTTAGTGGAAAAAAGTACTAAATATAAATTGGATTACTCTTTCAATGTTCTGTCTATGGAGTTTCCAATCGACTGCTTCATAGAAAATACCCAAAACTCCACCGAATTTCAAATTAATTTCTTCGTAGATTGTTTGAAAATTTGGATATTTATCAAACCTTAACCTCCCAAATATGCACGTTAAAGTAACGCGAACTGACAGCGTCTAAGAATTTGAATGAAACCTGACGTGTAATTTATTGGGGTTGTTGTAACGTCTCCCTTTAATGTAGTTCTTATCGCTCACCCCTTAACCACCTTTATCTAGAGACGAGACGCGTTAAATTTGAGCAACATCCAGCCGACACACTGTGGTTAAAATAGGAAACTAAAATGATACATATGACACACTCATATCCTCTCTCCCACCTCACTTCCACACTTCATTAACTTTGCGTATACTTGATGAGGTCCGTAAAAAACGTGTGAATTTCTTTTCATTTTTCATTTCAGCTTTTGGAAGTAAAGTCTGATGATCCAGAACCCTGTTAAAGGGGTTATGGTGAAATAGCTTATTACATGGAATCTTAACGTGGTCTGTCTTTTATTCAAACAAATATATATATATATATATATATATATATATATATATATATATATATATATATATCAAGTCAGATTTGAACATTATGAATTATGTCCAGAAATAATCTAATCAATTTATATATCATGACTGTCTTGTGATATGATTTTTAAGAAAATATTATGTCATCCAAGTCAGATATCACCCAACTACCATCCAGATTTGGCACATGATTATTCCTGCTCAGAAAGTATCCTGTCATTTTGAATATCTTGACTGCTCATTAAAAATGTCTTTCATCAAGATTTTTAGTATCATATCAAGTCATCCAATTAAAACATTACCCACTGCATTCCAGATTTGTCACGTCATGACTTCTGAACTGAAATATCCTGTCATTTTGAACTTCTTCTACATGAAGTTTCTCTTCAAATCTTGAGTGATCATGACTCTTCAACTTGTCCTTTGTAAATCTTAACACATTTTGTCATTTTGCTATCCCCCCACCTCTTTGTTCTGCCAACCATTTACGCAATCTTGTTAGGTAGGTTAATCACTGCTTTCATCTGTCTCTCTTGCCTCCAATATGTCAAGTGAGTGTTGCACACTTGTTCAATCCATAGTATTCTCAACTTCCTTCGGAATAAACACATTTCTGCTACATCTTCTTTATCTCTAGCAGTGAATGATGGAGATAAAGAGGACTGATACTACATAACACTCAGCTACTAGCATTTCTATTACAATCCCATATGGTCCTGCTGTTTTGTTCAGCTTTTAATATTTCTGGTACTTCCATATTTTTGTGTATTGAGGTTTCCTTTTTTTATCATGGAAGAGTTCTTCAATGTATTTTAATTTTAATGTGTTTTTTCTTTCTCTATTATTAAAATTCTCTCTTTTGATTTTATGCATCCCGTCAATGAACACATCTTCTATCCTGTTATTTCACTTATTCTTTTATACATATTCACCTTATTTGTGAGGTCCATTCTTTTATTATGATTATAATTCTGTACATTTTCATTGATATGCTCCTCTCTTGCCTACCTGTATTTATTTCTAATTTGTTGTGCAATATCCTATATTCTATAATATACCTTTGCATTGTCTTTGCTGTCTCCTTTTCATCATGTCAAGAATTTTATCTGATATTCACTTCTTTTTTCTTTGACTAGCTTTCTTTGGAAAGATCTTGGTTGCTGATGTTACTAAAGCTTCTCTTAATGTGTTTTACTTTGAATTTCCATACTTATTCAGTTCATTGTATCTGCTTTTAACACTATTAATATACATTTCTTTGTAATTTTAGTCATTTTGAAGTGTGTTGTATTGCAATTTGGGTGTTAACTTGGTGGTTTTCAACTTTCATAGTTTCACTCTAAGATTATATATCACTAAAAAGTGCTAGTTCCCACAGTTGGTACCTGGATATGTTTTACAGTGTAAAACTGCATTCCTGAATCTCTTATTGATCATTATGTAGTCGTTTTGTTTCTCCTCCTGGGTTTCTATGATCTTGAAAGCAGGTGTTGATTACTTGTTAACCATATATCATTGCAACCATTTAAAACATATTAATTACTAGATTCTTGTGTAAAGTTTCTGAAACCAATAACAAATATTTTGACTCATCAATCTTGAATAGTGCTTATTTTATTTATTTTCCTTCTCTCACTATTATTTGGATATCTTAATTGTTCATTATTAATTAATCACATAAATGTGACAAAACATTTAATGAGATATCATGTCACCCAAGTTAGTCATCACCTAAGACAGCTATTACTCAAATACAGTCCAGATTTTGCACATGATGACTTCTGCCTAGAAAGTATCCAGTCATTTTGAATATCAGGACTGCTCATTATTGATATCTTGTGACAAAACATTTAATGAAATATCATCTCATCAAAGTTAGCCATCATCCTATTACAGCTAAGATTTGGCTAATTGTGTCTTCTGCCAAGAAAATACCTAGTCATTTTAAATATTTTGTCTGCTCATGTTTAGTTTTGTCTGATAAGATTTTTAACAAAATATCATATAATCCAAGTTAGCCATCACCCTACTAGTCCAGATTTGACAAATGATGACTTTTTCCAGACATATCAAGTTATTTTGAATATTTTAACTGCTCATTATTTGTCTTTTGCAAGGAATTTTAATGAAATATTATGTCATCCAAGTCAGCTATCACCCATATTTGGCACATCATTACTTTTGCTTTTTTAATCATTTCATCCCAAGCAAAGCAATAAAGCCACTAAGACTCTATGAGTTACTGAGAGTAAAAGAATCTGAGAAAAATCATTATTAAGGAGAGACGACAATAAAGGAATAGAAAATAAAAAGACATAAATAATGAAAGACATTGCATTTAAATTTTGGAAAATCAAAGTTGACTGGAATTCCAGAAGCCAGAAGCGAATTGGACAAAAGAGAAGTGTAAGAAAAGAAACTGTTAGCACAGAACTTATAGTTATATTGCAACTGTAAAATGATGAGACATAGCTGTCAATGTAGTACTGCACATAAATTTGTAAGGTTGCAATACCAAAGAAGAAACCTCAGAACAATTACCATGAAAATATTTATAAAATAGCACAGAGAAGCAATATTATAGCATTGAAAAATGATTAGGTCAGCACCAATAATATTGCAGGTTCTTCTTTGGATTTTGTCAAGAATCTCTAGATACATAGCAGAAGCATTGAACCAGATGTAGTTGCAATATTCAATGATTGGACGGATAGTAGACTTTTAAATGTGCAAGAAAAATTATCTAGCACAACACAGTGAGCCAACATTCCTAGCAGCAAATCTATCAGTTGATTCAATATAATCATTCCCCTTAATGTTAATGGAAAGCATTAGCTCAAGAAAGTACAATGACGCTCTCCTGGAGATTAGTATCTGCCATGCTGGTGGAAGGCTAAAAAGGTTATCTAATATGATTAAAAGAAAGCAGATTTGTTTTGGAGGTGTTAAAATTAACATTTCTTGCCCCAGTTAACAAGTGAATGTTATTTTTAAGACCAGTTACCAATTTGACCATATAAAAACTATCAAACTTACCTTAAAACATGAGTAAATAGTTGTGTCATTGGCAAAGTTACCACATTGAGAACTGATGACATCAGAAAAAATTAGGAACAACACAGGTTCAAGGATAGAGCACCGGGGAACACCTGCATTAATGTAAAAAGATCTAGAAGATTAACCATTCAAGAGAACATACATTTTGCAATTTGATAAGAAAGATTCAATGAGATCAAAAATGAGTCTCAAAACACCTTTCAACTTGTGAAGATGACTAGCATGCCAAACTCTGTCAAACAACTTTGAAATATCTAAAGCAACAGCCCAAGCTTTGCCATTCTTATCTAAATTTTGACTGACTCTTTCAATAATGACTATGAGTAGATTAGTAGTTGACTTAGAGAAATGAAAGCCATATTGCTTGTCTGAAAGAAAACCCTGTGAGTTGAGATGCTTAAACAATTCAGAGTTGATTAGACCCTCTAGGACCTTGCCAAAAAGTGGTAGAAAACTAATAGGTCATTATTTAGAAAGATCAGATGGATTACCTGAGTTATTAAAAACAGGAACAAGGATTTCCAACAAGCAGAAAAGCAAGAAGCAGCAAGGCATTTATTGTAGAATTTAGTGTGAACAAAAGCCATTTCAAGAGCACTATTGCAAGGATACCATGGAAGAGAGCTCATGGGCAAAACATTTTGCTTTATCAGACTATGATAAAACTTAAAATGGAGTGAAAAGTGGAGGGATAGAGGACTTACTCATATTTAGCACACTATTACAGAGTCACTAGTAGTCACATGAACCAAACTTGTTAGAGGCTATATGGTACCTCATTCTGTCAGCAAATAAAGAATTATCCTCATTGAAGACATAATTAAAATTATTATGAGTGGTGTCTGCAAAAATAGAACACAACCTCATAGTACTGAAATTTCAGTATTATTAATTTGTGTAGTTCTGCATCATATACTCCACAACAGAGTTTGCAAGAATTGGATCCATCCCCATAAAAATGCACTTTTACTGAAAACTCAGCAGCATCACTATGGTGATGCTGCTGATTTGCTCCACAATGATGTCTGCAAAATAGGAACCAAATCCATTAAAATATCACTTGTACTGATACTTAGAAGCATCACTTGGTATCATTGTGTGCCCTATGCTCCACAATGGTGTCTATAACAATAGGACATAACCTCATAAAAATTCACTTGTTCTGAAATTTCAGCAGTATCACGTGGTATCAATATATGTGATATACTCCACCATGGTGTCTAGAAGAATAGGACCCAACTCCATAAAAATGCACTATCATTGTGTTCCCTATGCCCCATAATGATATCTAGAAGAATAGGAACCAGTCACATTAAAAAGGCACTTGTACCAAAATTTTAGCAACATCATTTGGTGTGGTCATGTGTCCTCTGTTCCACAGTGGGTTCTGCCAGAATAGGACCCAAACCCATAAAATTTAATTTGTACAGTATCATCACTTGGTGTGGCTGTATGTCCTATGATCCACAATGTGTCAAGAAGAATAGGATACAACCTTTTAAAATTCACTTTTACTGAAACTTTAGCAACATCACTTGGTGTGGTTGTGTGTCCTATGCTCCATAATAGTGTCTGTAAGAACTGAACACAACCTCATAAAAATTAAGTTTTACTGAACCTTCAGCATCATTATTTGGTGTAATTGTATATGCTATGATTCACAATGGTGTCTTCAAGACATCCTCATAAATATTCACTTGCACAGAAAATTTAGCAGCATCACATGGTGGGGTTGTGTATCATATGGTCCAGCACAGTGTTTGCAAGTATAGGAACCAACCATATACTAATTCACTTGTACTGAAACTTCACTTGAATAACTTGGTTTATTTGTGTTTCCTATGTTCAATAAAAGTGTATACAAGTATAAGACCCAACCACATACAAATTCACTTGTTTGAAACTTCATGATCCACAGTTGGGTCTACCAGAATTGGATGGTGCATGCATATAGATCATGTGCCTGAGAAGACGTCAGTAACAGGGATTAGCTGACTACCCAGCTGAAACAAATTCTTTTCATTTTCTATACAGGATTTTAGTTGTATTTTGTATATATACAAGGGTTATTCTAAAAGAATGCCTCCTATTTTATTATGTTGGCCCATATCAGAGGTAGATATTAGTGATATGGCAACAGAGGTTGAACTATAATGTATTTCTCTCATATTGGAGAAATTCACTATCTGTTAGGCTTCCATTAAATCTTCTCAGGAAAAAAAGACACATTTGCAGAAAGTTGAGGGGTGAATATTTAGCCTTTTTCAACTCATCCACAAAGAAAAAGGAAAGGAAATGAAGAAAGCAGATAAAGTATAAATCCAAATTTTTGTATTCCAGATATTGTTGAGGTATTTTACAAAAACTGTTTCCTTTTTTTAGTCCAGTTTCTTCATATGAAGACAACTTTCATATGAATTTTAACTAATATGATTTTTACTCCAACTGTGGACTATCACAAACTCCTGTCAAGGGTCATTCAATAAATAAGGTGAATTTTTCGATATAAGGACTTCTAATACAGATAGAAGCTTACTTTTTTTTTCTTTTACTTCTTTTTCACATGGATTTAATTTCTTTTGCAGATTAAAAAAAAACTTTGAGAGTTTTGGCGATTAACAAAGATGGCCGACCAAGAAGCATGCTCCAGGATTGAACAGCAGTCAGTTATCAAGTTTTTGGTTGCTGAAGGGTGCAAACCAGTTGAAATTCATAGGAGAATGTCAACTGTGTATGGTGCCACATGTTTCAGCCAAAAAAATATCTACAAGTGGGCTAAATTGTTTAAAGAAGGATGGAGCAGTGTTGAGGATGAAGACAGACCTGGCAGGCCTACAGAAGTGAGATCTCCTGAGGTGATCGAATCAGACAATGACCTCATTCAGTCTGACAGAAGAACTACTGTGAACTGCTGAAGCAGGTCAAGAAAGACATAAAAAACAAACGCAGGGGTCATCAGTCAGAAGGAGTCATCTTGCATCATGACAACGCAAGGCCTCACACAGCAGCCCAAATGGTGCAGACCATCAACGAACTGGGCTGGGAACTGCTCCCTCATCCCCCTTACAGCCCAGACTTTCACCTGTTTGGTCCTTTGAAAGCGTTCACAAGAGGCACGATGTTTAAAAGTGACGATGAAGTCAAAAGTGTTGCGAGCGACTGGCTGAGATATCAGTCCAAAGATTTTTATGCTGAGGGAATACGGAAGCTTGTGCACAGATGGGAAAAGTGTGTGACAGTGCTGGGAGACTACGTTGAAAAAAAAAAAGAAAAAAGTAAGCTTCTATCTGTATTATAAGTCCTTATACCGAAAAATTCACCTTATTTATTGAATGACCCTCATACTTCCATAAGTCATCAAGTGATATTAGTTTGTAGCCAAGGGTTGAGACCCTGCACCTACTACATTCTTCCCTGCTTTATAAGTCCAATCACTGGGGTGGACAAACAGTTCAGGATGATCATCTAATGGCTACAGTCTCTACTACATCTATTGTGTGCCCATGTGGCCCCACTGCTTCTTGTATAATTTGGCTCTCTCTGTTTCTATTTGGTTTCGGATAAAGTACAGGTTCAGTTGTAGTTGTAGATTTCCCTTGTAAATTCCCTTTTATGGATTCTGGTTCATCTGGTATGGGTGCCAGGTCTCCAAGGGAAATTGTGTCTTCCCTTCATCTGGCTTAGCTTGGGTTAGCTTGTAATAATTCCACCTCTACAACTAAAGGTTCATACTTGTTTTATCTGATGTGTTTCTGTAAGAGTACACCTTCTTTGATTTGGTTAGCAAGCTAGGTATGGAACATCACTTGCCTGATTTATGCTGGTACTTAGGGGCACATGTGGGGTGTAGTTCATGGAAGTGCACAGTAAGAACCATATGGAATGTAGGGTATTGGGTATCACTAATTCCCACATAGAAGGGGCAATCATTTTGATTTAAGTGATTAATGCACTGACTGCCAAAGTGTTTTGTATATCCTTTCCACTTGTCCATTTCCCCAAAGATTGTAGCTGGTTGTACAGCTGGTAGCAATTCCCTTTGAATGTAGGAAGTTTTTCATCTCAGTGGACATAAAGGAAGACTCCTCGATCAGAGCTAATGTAGTGTTGCATACCAAATATTATTAATCATAGTGGCTGAAGAGATGTCTCTGCATGTAAATGCAAAAGGGAACCTGCTGAACTTGTCAATGACCATTAGGATGTATTGGTTTTTCTTTTCAGACACTGGGAGTGGGTCCTTAAAGTCCATATTCAGCCTTTCAAATGGCTGAGTTGTTTTGATCAGTTTAACTTCTGATCTCTTGAATTGGGATTTTTCATACATATATGTTCTGCATTGTGAGGAACATGTGTGAATGTCTTCCACTGAGTAAGGAAGGATTCTGGTGTGCACAAAATGAGTCATATGGGTGACTCCTGGATGGCAGAGAGACTCATGAATCTTCTTTAAAGTATCTGTGTTGATAGCCATGCAGTTTGCTTTTGTGAGTGCATCAGGAACTGTAGTCAGGGCCCAGGGTCTATGTTGTTTCTCATAAGTCTAAGTTGAAAGCTTGACACGCATCCTGTTCAACTTATCATACTTGGATCGAATAGTCATCAGCAAAGGGTTTTCATAATAGTGCCATTCTCTCAAGGCTTTCATGATAGTAGCTGCTACTTTCTCTACAGGTGAATGGTGCTGTTGCAATGCATTTATTGTTTGGTACCAAAATATCACTGGGTACCCCTCATAGTTCAGGTTAGCAACTATACACTAGCAATCTAGTTTTTTGATGAACTTAATTTCTTTCAAGTTGTGCCTCGATTTGACTGCTATTGGCTTCCAGCCTGGTGTCAAATCATCAAACAGTGGAGGTGGTGTTACTTTTAGTGCTGTTAATGTACATACCTTTAATGGTGGTCATTTCCCACCATAGTTAAATTCTACCTTTGAATGCTGACTCTGAAAGTATCATGATGGCACATAGGTTTTCCATAACTGAGACTTTGAATCAGAGATGCCTCTGCCGCTGCACCATCAAGTCTACAACACACTTCCTGGTGATGGCTGAGTGAAAACTTGATGAAGCCTTATTCACTAGTCCTTGAGCTTAGTCTTTAAATCGTTTTTCTGTTTAAATTTAAATACCAATTTTGAGCTCCAAAATATGAAATCTCTGCATTGTGCACAATTAGAAAAAGTTGTACAATCTAATTCATGTCAGTTTTTAATGAAAAGCCATAAAAGGCAGAAAAATAATTTATTATGAATCTTTTTCCTCAAATTATAACTTCTGAAAGCACCTATTTTTTTTTTTTTGCAAGTTATAAATTTCAGTTTTGCTTGCACACTGTAATATAGTAAAACAAGTAGAAGCTTATGAAGCTTTATTTGACTCATTCAGCTTTAGTGCTGAAAAACATTTATTTTATTGTGATGGATTGTTAAATGTGAGAGGAGGAATGGGATGTGCTTATTTTATTACCACATTTTTCTCCAGTATTTATTTTATTCATATAGAAGAAAATCCATCAAATGTCTAAGCATGTTGTAGGTCCTTGGGCTGGCTTGACCGTATCAAGCAGGTTCTGAGTTTGAATGCTTCAACCTGACACACTTCCATGCTTGGACAGTTCGCTTTCTGAATCAATAGTAGTGTGAGCCCATTTCTGAGGTACTGACCATTCATCAGAGCTAAGGTTGTACCATGAGGATTCTGGACTTGAAGGCTCTAGGTAATCCTTGTGAGGGAACCAGTGAATGCTGTCAGTGAAATCATGTGTTGAGAGTGGGCATTAAAGGTACTTCTTGTGCAGTTACAGGACCTGCTTCCTTTCCCACTGGGGCCAAATCACTTAGAGAGACAGTATCTTGTCTCCTATCTGGATAGTGTATTTGAGTGTACTGGGGGTTTGCCTCTATTCTAATTTATCCATGAGTGGTTCATGCTTGCTCTGGTGAGCATAATGTTTTAGTAGCATGGTCCTGGGTTGTGAAAGCCACAATGGGAGGGAAGTACCCATAGAGTTTTGTTGTGGGAAAGAGAAGAACCTTTCATGTGGAGTGGACATACACAGCAACTTTCTAATAGCATACAGAACCTCAAGGAGGAGAATTTTCCAGCAGTCTATCAAGAACCCATGGTTAGCAGCAGGTAACTTTATTGATTTTCATATTATGCTGTTGTACCTTTCACATTTGGCCATTGGTTGTAAGGTGTTGTCCTACTTACAACCACTCCTTGTTTTCACAAAAATTGCTTGACAAAGATAGTCCCCAGTTAAAGTGGATGTATGTATGTAATCTGAAGATGGCAAAAATAGAGCAGAGGGCTGTTGCTGTCATATCTGAAGAGGGAATAGCAAATGGAAAATGTGAGTATTTGTCGATAATTGTCAATAGGTACTTATTCCTCATTTTCGACAGAAGTGGCCCCTTAAAATCTAGGACAAATCTTTCAAAATGTTGAGTCTGGTTCCAGGCTTGTAGAACCTAGGCTTGAGATCCACACATATTTGATAGGTCTTCATGTTCCCCTTCACATCTTCAACTGAGAAGGACAACTTTCTAATTTGAGCCATGTGAAGCATTCCTTGGGTGATAAAATTCCTTATGTAGTTTAAGGAGATCTTCTCTACAGGTAGTTGAGCTCCACACCCTTGATAGCACATCAACTGCAGCATTCTCCTTGCTGGGGTGATAAGTTACATCAAATGAGAAGCAAGAAGCTCCATCCTCCATGTTGCTATTTTCTTGTTTTTTATTTTACTTACTGTTTTAGGGTTGGACATAAATGCAACCGATTTCTAGTCCATGAATAGCTTGAAATGGCATCCAATTAGATAGCATTGCTACTTTCTAAGTGACTTGACAACAACATATGCTTCTTTTTCAAATGCCAAGTGTCATCTAGATTGTCTTAATGAAGCAGTTATGACACAGTCCCATGCATCAGTCTCAACTACCAAGAGTGCACAAGGATTGATTTTCCTTTTATGATTTTTGAACACTGTGATAGCATGAGGAGGCAAGGGAAATTTGGAAATTGCTGTTAATGGATGTGCTTTATCAGAGAACGAAGGTATCCAATGTATATAATGTACAAATATCCCCAGCACTCATTGAAGAGAGGATAAATTACTCAGGATTGGAAAATTAAGAAGTGGTCTATTTGTTATAGATCTGACTTTATGTTACCTTTACTAGAAATATATCTGAGTAATTTAATAGCATTTTGTCTAAAGAGACATCATAATTTAGCATGAAGTTATATTTTTCTACTGCTGCCATAAACTGCTCAAGATTCCTATCATGGTCAGGCTGGTCATGGCTGCATAGGGTTACATTATCTAAGGCATGTTTTAATTTTTTTTAAAGATTATTTTGTCTATTATTCTTTGAAAGCTGGTCACAGCATTCATTATACCAAAGGGAATTCTGCAAAATTGGTGCAGTTGACCTCCCACCTTGAATGCAGTATAGACTTTGTCATTTTGTTTTGTGACCTAGTGATATACACTTTGAAGATCTAGTGTACTATATATGTCATATTTAGCAAGCTCTCTGATCCTGTCATCAATATATGGTAATAGATATGCATCCAACACGGTGAATTTATTAATGGTCTGTGAATAGTCCATAACCATTCTCTTTTTGTGGTTTTCTAGGAAATTATAAGGACTTGTGCTCTCCATGGAGAATGGCTTAGTTCTATAACCCCTTTTCTAAGCATTTTTTTAAATCTCAGTATTAATGAAATGTTTGTGTTGATTTTATGGCTATTGGTCTGGTGTTAAATTTGCAAAGAATGCCAGGTAAGGCATGTTAGCTGTAGTTAGTTCACATAATTTTAATGATGGTTTGGGCCCACCAGATGGTATCTCAATATGAGAGTGCTGTTGATTGTTTCTGAGGGTTGTTATCATCTTGTAGTGAGATGATGAGCGACCATTTTGTTTTTCTCTCCGATATACAGTTTGTCCAGAACTCCCTGGACTTCCTCATATGTGGCTGAATCTGAGAAATACTCATACTAAGTAATCTAACTTGTTGTGTCTTCTATCACAACATTCCTCCAAAAACTTTTCAAAGGTTTTTTGTCAATGACAGTACTCTCTTTCAGAGTTCAGAGAATTTGGACCTATAGTTAGTTTGTCTGGGTACAGTATATGTTCCATCATTGTGAAATAGAATGAATCAACTAAATTGTAATATAATAACAACTTCAACTCTAAGTAGAAGCTTATGAAGCTTTATTTGACTCATTTAGCTTTAGTGCCGAAAAACATTTATTTTATTATGATGGAGGGTTACAGGTGAGAGGGAAGATAGGATGTGCATATTTTATTACCACACATATTGTTACTTGATTTCTTGTTGTTATCCATACAAAGATCAGAGATCTGGTAATTTCCATTTGGCTGTGGATCAGACAATTCCTAGAGACACATCTTCACGAACAAATCAGGTCAGATTTGTTTTCCAAACTTATGGGTCCCATACACGAACTCAACAAGGTTAATAAGCCGTTTATCTGAATGCAAAATGCCAACAAAGCCTTCAAAAAAATCAAGGACCGTCTCTCTTCGCCACCCGTCATCTCATTTCCGGATTTTTCACACTCACCACCGACGCCAGTGACATCGCATGTGGAGCAATCTTAATGCAAGAAGCCGACAATGGGAAGAAAGATATCATAGCGGTCGCTTCCCATACATTCAACTCCACGGAACAGAACTGGTCCATGACGGAACGAGAGGTATATGCAATAAAGTGGGCAATATTGAAATTTGATTATATCCTTCGCAACCGCCCCTTCGTCATCTTCACCGACCACAAATCGCTGACATATCTGGACCAACGAGTTCAATAATGCCAAAATCTGACGATGGTAAGAAGAAATTTCATGTTATAAATTCGTCTTAGAATATGTCAAGGCGAATCAAATGTATGGGCTGACATGCTCAGCAGAGGTTGCAAACATAAGAAAACGAAAGCCCCGAACGACCCTACACCGGCAGGCAGTACATTCGAGGTAAGTGGTTCAGACCTCTGCGTATACATCCCATCTTGGTCCCTCGGCGAGTTTAACGGTTTACAGCTCATTCCCAAAACTCACACACCACAAAATGCCCGCACCCACAAGCGCGTCACCAACGCATTCTTCGCCTATCACTCCACCACCACCACCATCCCTACTGAGAGAATCTGCAACCACCTCGGCATCACAAATGAACAAAAGAAGGACGATGCCCTGGCAAAGATCATCAGCGACCTCCAGTCACCTACTCTAAGCAAACCTCATATCGATCCTGATGACCACCGAGCTACGCTTTTCAAAAAACATTTGCACCAATTTTTTCTAGAACCAGGCACCTGTTTTGATGATAAGAGACAGTAAACACTCTCTGAGATTGGTTGTACCATACAAACTACGATCCAGATACCTCTACCAGGCACACGAGGGCAACAACCACTCAGGTGTTACCTGTATGCAAGAACTCCTTTCCAGCTACTGGTGGGAATTCAAAAACCATGACATCAAGGCCTATGTCGATTCTTGCGACACATGTGCTAAGTGCAAGGGCAATTACCGTAGACATACCCACTGGACCATTGGCCACTGCAAACGAGGAAAGAGACCATTCGATCTCGTCTTTATAGATTTTGTCACAATGCCCAACTCAAAGGGAAAACACTACATCCTAACCATTTTGGATAGCTTCAGCTGACACTTTACAGCCATACCATGCACGAGAGACCGTGCTATCAATGCCGCCCGTGGATTGTACCAGTTCTTCCTTCGACACAGAGAGATTCCACGCATAGTATCCTCTGATCGAGGCACACACTTCACTGGAGAAGTCTATCGACAATTCTGTAACCAGATGTCAATCACGCAAGAATTTCACTGTCCTTGGCGCCCACAAAGCTCAGGAAATATCGAGAGACAACATCGCATGATGAAGAACGCACTTTTATTTTGTTATGCGAAGACAGGAACTGCGAATGGACAGACGTTCTAGAATCTGTCGTTTCGTCCATGAATGCCATGACCAACAGCGCCACCGGTGTCTCCCCGCACTATGCCATTACTGGCCATCACCCCAACATTAGCCTACCTATGCTATACAGAAAAGAAATCACAAGTGACGATCCTGGAGCATATGGAATGCAAATTAATGCCCTGCTAAAGCAGGTTCACCACCATGTCACCCTGGTCAACGATGAGGCTAACCACAAACTTGAGACTAACTTAAATCGCCTCACATAAAAGGACCCAATACAAGTAGGCAACAAGGTTTTACTTCATCGGCCACACTCAACTGTTGCCCAATCCTCTCATCTGCCCTGGATAGGAAATTACGCCATTATAAAAACGAACAATACATGAATAACGCTCACTGTAAATCAGACCGAGAACTGGGGGAGCCTTGTTATAAAATAAAATAAGACATATCTCGGCTGATTTACAGGCAAACAAACTAACATACTCAAGAGCAAGAGCCGGATGTGAATGGGACAAAGCCCCATCACAAAATGACCATTATCTTCGTTTATGCATGTTCCTGACGCACGAGTTCCGGTCGAAAAATAAAATAATATTTTAAAGTGTTTCTATTTTTCGATCAATAAAAATGCTTCCCTCCTAATTATACTCACGTCGTTTCTTGAGCCTGTTAAGCCATAAAAAAACGCCATAAAAGGGGTCACACGGAAGTACAACGGAGTCAACAGGAGGCCAGGGAAGAGACCTGTCACGGTCAGGCTGAGCGGTCAGCAGCAGCCAGCAGGGGGAGCACCAGTGCTAACCAATGTGAACTACTATGAGAGATCAACCCAGATCGAAAAACGGCTTATGAACTTTACCACAAGGTAGCTGTCCCAAACCCACACGTTCCTGTTGAAATAAATCACGTAAATCTATTTCTGCTGCTGTATTTCTTTCTTGCAACCATACGTTTGTCTATAACAAAGCCAGAAGTGCGTCCAATAGGCATATTGTGTGTGTCATATTGGCAGATAAGCAGACTGGGACTACAAACACAAGCATATGTGAAGCTTTTCATGACTACTTTCAGGATCTGCTGACCAGGGAGACCAGTCTGAGCCTTATTTAGATAACTTTCCCCACCTCAAGATGGCTGAAGCAACTAGGTATGAGGGTCCCATTACAGAGTTTGAGTTCTGGGAAGTGTTGAAGCTGGTTGGCTGAGACAAAACTTTGGGATTAGATGGTCTTCCTTATAAACTGTACTTGAGGCAGTCACCTGTTCTTGTTCCCTTGCTGAATTTATAACAACTGGATGAAGCAGGGGTCTATACCTCAACACTTCACCAGAAAAACAAGAATAGTGGGGATGGGATAGGTAACTTTCAGCCTTTGACAATGTTAATTACAGAGTTGAAGATTTTAGCCAAGACCTTAGCCAGCTGTTTGCAGACTGTCCTGTCTAATCTGATTGGCTCTGAGCAAACTCATGCTGTGAAGGGTAGGACTATTCAGGACAATGTTCATTTGGTGTGCTTGCAAGTCAACAGTGAAGCCATGCTGATCAATTTAGATCAGTTCAAGACATTTGATAGGGTTTACCATCATTCTCTGGAGGCAGTCATTTTGGTTTCTGGTCATATTTTTTGCGCTTGGATCCAATTTCTGTATGCATCCCCCAGTGCACTGGTAGAAGTGAATGAGTTACAATCAGAGCCTTTCATGTTGCCTCACTCCTTTCATCAAGATTGTCCACTTTCGCCTTTGTTTTACATCCCTATTGCTTTGCAAGTTAAAAACAAATCTGGTCCTATATGGAATCTCTTTATCTGGCAAAAAACTTTCTTCAGCAGGCTTAGAAAATTCTCCCAACTGCGTCCATTGCAGTGAATCAGTGGAGACCTGGCTTACACCTTCTTCTACTGCAAGGTTGTAGTCCCATTGTGCATGTTTATTGAAGACATCATGGTTTGTATGCTGTAGTAGAAGTTCTTTGTCCTTGAGGCCAGTTCTGTTTGTAGCAATGTGGTACCACCATTTACTAAGGCTGTGTGTTATTGTGCTTTCTAGGTGTTATGCAAGCCGTGATATGGACAATGTGATAGAATGAATTCTATTGAGATGAGAAGTGTACTGCTTCCCAACTGATCTTGTTCTTTAAGCATC
>CAHIKZ030003646.1:0-2500 GCA_903632075.3 Acanthosepion pharaonis
TTTTTTTTTTTTAAAATTAAATTTTAAAATTTTTTATATTTTTTTCTTTTTTTTTTTATTATACTTTGCAATATGTATTATATTAGTCTGCCAGAATGGATTATAATTTTAATATTAATACATTTAAATTGAAAATTTAAAATAGGTAATTTTTAATTTTTAATTTCTAGTAAATTTAATATTAATTGGAATGAATTCTATTTTAAACTAACCCTAACATTGTTATTAAGAAATATGATAGTGTACCAACCAAGTTTGGATTTGTCAAAGTTTTTGAATTCTCAGATTGCTGTATTTTTGATTGGTCCATTCAGCTTATGTAACAGCGTTTCCCCTTATCGAGGGGTGTTTGATTGATTTGAACCTTTTAAGGCTTTATTCTACATTCAACACCATCTGTACCTGGATATGTATGGTATAAAAATTTCTTTTATACTAATTTATGTTAATCTTTCTAAATTTCATCTGTTTATTTGTTGGTAGCCTTTTCAGTCCGTTTTAAATTTCTTCAGGCTTCATTTTAGTACTATTTTCATTTGTACTATTAAATATGGAGAAAAGTAGTGTTGAATAAAGCCTTCGAAATTAAAGTTTTAATCAATTATTTTTAATTAGAAGAATGGCTATAGATAATTATTAAAATCGTTAATTCATTTTCAAAGGATAAATTGAAATAAAGTTTTAAAGTTTTCTTTATATATTTTCAATAATTTGTAACATCTAACTTTCTAAATATATTCGTAATTTTCCTCTATGAATTGTTTAGTTTAGTCTTTCAAACGTTCGCTTTCTGACCAAAGTGGGCATGAATCTCCTTAGAGGAAGTTGTCGTAATAAGATGTCAAAAGGAAAGAAGAGAGATCAAAAATCCGGAAAGAATGGAAAATGATTTAAATTTTGATTGAAAACAGGCAAGAGGAATAAAAACAAAAAAACAAAGAATGAGGCAACTAAGTTAGTGGGAATTGGACCGATGATTTTTAAGAAAAGAGAAAAATGCCATTTTTGAAAGAAACTAAGAAAGAAAAAAGGAAATTGCAGTTACAAACAACAGATGGGCTATGTGAGTGTTGAACAAATATAAAGATGCCTGAATAGGCGTAAGCAAATGGGATCAACTAGCCCTATAATTTTTGGCATACTATACTGGACATTATATTAAAAAATACTAATAGAATAAATGAAATTATTAGTCTGAAGGCCTTCCTTCTCGGAACGAAACCTGTCATTAATTTGAATAGATTGTCCCAAATTGTTTATTTGTTGTTGGGTTATCAGCGTCGTTATCTCACCAGATATTTCAAGCACATATCTCAATTAAAGCAAGAAATAAAAGATATAATTTTTACTATTTATATTCGAACTTTTTGTTATGACAACATTTTAAGCCGATACTTACCGGCCTTCCTATAGTGTATATCGATCTCTGGAAAAGCAAACTGAACCCTTTGTTTAATCTGGATAGACTGTTCCCGATCCTGTAATATCATTTAATCATCCTTTTTTATTTAGTACTATTCAATTATTGTTTCCACTACAAGAACACACTGTAAACTCAGGAACTTGAACTCACCAAATTCGCATGCCTACAAATTCACATGCCTATGCTTTAGTGCTTAGAGCCTTAAATCTAACCTAGCTGCTCATTGGTTTTGACTGCTGCTGCTGTTAAAGACTTGCTGGCATTCTCTTTCTTTCTATTGTTTCTGTCTTTAAACTTACTAAGGATGTTTCGCATAGTCTAGCATGTGCTATGATCTAAGAGTGGACGACAAGGTCAAACCTCTTGAATGAAAAAAAAAATTTCTGCTCAGTGTCCTGTAAGTTATTCGGATCAAAATACGTCAGAGGAAGGCCGGAGGACACAATAGTTCGATTGTTGATCCCTTAAATAATGATATATATATATATATATATATATATATATATATATATAAACTACTCTTTTTCTTTTCGACTTATAGTGTCTTTCATTCAGTTCAGTTTATATGTTTATATAGAGTCCTGAACAGAGAGAGCATGGGATTTGCAAACAAATCCTTGCAAAAAATAAAGAAGGGTTGACAGAGATCGTGTATATGTATAAATATTTATACACACATACATAATACGAAAATGAAACATTGTCATCTAAATAATTGTCAATGAACTTACACATCTTCTTTGACAGATAAATTTGCCATTTTTTTTTTTACAGGAAAATATCTTGAAAATACCAAAGAGTAAATATATACAAACTCATTCCATCGACTTGGATAATTTTCCGTGAACTTTTCGGAATCTCCTGCATTTTCTTTTAGTCTCCTTATGATCCCATGATACTTGCCCTTAATTTTGTTGCCTGACAGCTTTGCATCGGTTCTCCTTCTTATGTGGTATGATGCAGAATCCTGTTGCCTTTCTATGCTCTTTCCAGCAGCGGCTGTCTTGACTCAGGGAGCACTACTTTCTCAAGGTTCTTGATGTCCTATCTCCAAAATGAGTTTGAGGCCGACACCAA
>CAHIKZ030003646.1:20000-40000 GCA_903632075.3 Acanthosepion pharaonis
ATATATATATATAATTTTCAGTAGACTAAAACAACTTTATCTGTTTATCGTTACATTTGAGTGCTCATAGGAAAAACATTTTGTCTTGCATCTAAAAAATTAATTATAATGGAACCCATAAAATAAACCTATACATTCATATATATATATATATATATATATATATATATATATATATATATATATATGTTTAGATATAGAGAGTCAAAAATGTATACATTTTTTAGTTTTAAATTTAATTCAGATGTATAATTTAATTCATATATATATATATATATATATATATATATATATATGTGTGTATATGTGTGTGTGTGTGTGTGTGTGTGTACATTTCATTGAATACGACAAACAAGGTGCTTTTATTTAGTTTTTTATACAATTTCTCATGCCATCGAATTTTTTTTTCATTTTCAGAGGATACGATCGAATAATAATATACCTGATACCTGAAAGAATATGTATATATATATATATATATATATATATGTATGTATGTATGTATTTATATGTATGTATGTATGTATTTAGTATATTGGGGCAGAAAATCATTATTCAAGCATATATTGTTAAATATAAGAGAAAACGTTGCTTTAATTTCAGATATTGGAAGACAACTATATTAAAGCAAAGCAACCCACACTCAACAAATTTACATTTCAAACTAGTCACAACACATTACAATGCATCTAAGTATATGGTTCTATTGTTAATATTTTGTTTTCTCGCATTCTACGGCGTCATAGAACCGCATCACGAATTTACGACCTGCGTCAGCTATTCCACGACCGTTATCCTCGCATAACAGATGTCTATGACAACATAACAGAATATCATCTTTGAGGGTGAATATCTTTGTTAAAATGTCCATATAACCATTCTGAAGATGGCTCATGTGAGCTTAGATCAATGAACAGCATAACTAAAAAAATATCTAAATATTGGACAGATATTCTGTCTTTATTTTCTCCCGAAATTAAAGCAATTATACGAATCTTAGAACGGCTCATGATCAAATATAATACACATTCGTTGTCTGTTATATTTTATAAAATATCTATTTTACAGGTTATTTAATGTCAGGAAAAAAATGTTTACATTGTAAGAATTTTCGGGAAGATAATAATAATTTTCTCATCCAAGTCCTACTAATTATCTTATAGCTGGGGGTGGAGATGAGGTCACTTTATACCTTCCCCAAGGGTTCCGTCGCGTAAGTGACTACAACAAATCCGACTGGAATTTGAACTCGGTACGCCGATTCCCAGTTCCGAGCCATTATCCTTTACACCATTCGCACATCTTTCAGGAGCGGATACTGCCACCCATCTTGGTATTGACCAGGCGCGGCATTGCTCAACTTCGTTCATTGTGCGAGAACCTGTGTTTCAACATGATATTGTCGTAAAGATAGATAGATAGATAGATAGATAGATAGATAGATAGATAGATAGAATAAGAATGAAATAGATAGATAGATAGATAGATAGATAGATAGATAGATAGATAGATAGATAGATAGAATGAGAATGAAATAGATAAAATGAGAATGGGATAGATAGATAGATAGATAGATAGATAGATAGATAGATAGAAAGAATGAGAATGAAATAGATAAAATGAGAATGGGATAGAGAATGGGATAGATAGATAGATAGATAGATAGATAGATAGATAGAGGTGTATGTATATTAGGGTTTTCTTTCTCACATCAGATAGAGCGTGAGAGAGAGAGAGAGAGTGAGAGAGAAAGAAAGGTTGGCAGACAGAGGTATAGACCTATTCTAACTTAAAAGAAATAAACCAATAAAGAATCCATAATCACGATATATAGTCAGATAAATTATTTCAATCATCTTAAATTCCACTATCATTTTTTTTAATTCTCATATAGAACGATTATATTTATTTATTTATTTATTATTTTTTGTATTTTCAATATTCAATTTGCGAAACAATTCCCCCAATAAATGGTCTCCTCCATCTACATCCGTCGGTCGGTCTGTCTGTCAGTATTTCTTTCTCTCTGTCTGTCTGTTTCAAAGATTCGTACATGTTCTCAGTGTAATGTCATACGCGTCCTTATATAACATCCTCGCTTACAAAGAACTGGGTTACTTCCCACCCACTCTCCAACGCCCCCAAACCCCCACCACCAACACTACCACCACCACCACCACCACTGACAATTTTCCTCCCACTACTACTACTACTACCACTACTACTACTACTACTCTCTGCCACTTTCAGGCAGAACAGTTTTTGATTCAGCACGTGATTTCGAATTGAAAAATTTTGTAACCATTATTTATTTTCTCTTCTTAAAAAGATTTTTATCTCATTAACTTTTCTTTCTTTTTTTTATTTTATTTTATTTTATTTTTGTTGTTGTTGTTTTGTTTCGTTTTTCGTCTCTCCGTTTTCCTGCTTTCTTTTATTTTTATTTCTTTTCTTACGTTTCTCTTTCTCTTTGCATGTCTCTTTCATTCTATCTTTTTTCTCTGTTTATTCCCGCACCCCTCTCCCTCTCTCTCTATTTCTGTCTCTCTCTTTCTGTCTCTCTCTCTCTCTCTCTATATATATATATATATTACACGATTTTACACTTTCTCTTCTCTCCATATTTCTTCTTTCTACTTCCCCCTCTCTGTTTTTATACCTTGCTTAATTTCGTTTGTTCTATTTTCTGCTTTCCTCTTTTTCTTTCTTTTTTGTATCCCTCCCCTTTCTCATTCCTAGTCGCTTTTTTATCCATGTTTTTTTATTTATTTATTTATTTATTTAACCCCCCCTCTCTCACTCTCTTTCTCTTTTCCTCTGTTTATTCTCTCCTCTTTCTTTTTCTTTCTCTCTGCCTATATATATGGCAAACTAACAGACTTCCACTTTCACTTTCACTTTCTCTCCAGTTTCTTCTTTCTGTTCCTCCTCTCTATATTTCTTTCTTGCTTAAATTCGATTATTCTGTTTTCTCCTGTCCTCTTTTTCTTTCTTTTCTTAAATATCTTTTTTCCTTCTTCCATTCACTTCATTTTATCAGTCTCTTTTTTCTCTGTTTATTGGACATTCTATCTTTCTCTCACCTTCTCTATCTATCTATCTATCTATCTATCTATCTATCTATATATATATATATATATATATATATATATATATATATATATATATATACATCACGCTTCCACTGCTTTTCTCTCAATCTTTCTTCTTTTTTACTCATTTCTCTACTTTTGCTGCCTTGCTGAATTTCGATTTGTTCCGTTTTATAATTTTCGTTCTCTCATTTGCCTTCCTTTTCAGTCTGTTTCTATCTCTATCTCTCAATCAGTATCTATCTATCTATCTATCTATCATCTATCTATCTATCTATCTATCTATCTATTTCAGTATGTTCACTATCTATCTATCTATCTATCTATTCCATTCTGTTTCCATTTATCTATTTATGTATTGATTTGTCTCTGTTCGTATCATCTCTCTCTCTCTCTCTCTCTCTCTATATATATATATATATATATATATATATATATATATATATACCAATTTCTCAAAACCCATTTTTCTGTCTTTCTTCAATATTCTTGACTTCGTTCTTTTCTTTATCTTTCAGTTCTTTGATTTCTACTTTCTGATTGTCTCTCAAATCCGTTCACTCTCTACATTGTTTCTCGACAGTCTCTTTCTACACCTTCTCTTTTATTACTTGTATTTCTGCATCCTTTCTCGCTCATCCCTCTCTCTCTCGCTCTCGCTCTCTCTCTCTCACACACACACGATATATATATATATATATATATATATATATATATATATGTGTGTGTGTGTGTGTGTGTGTATGTATGTATGTGTGTGGAGAGAGAGAGAGAGAGAGAGAGAGAGAGAGAGAGAGTGGTATCTATGATGTTCTTTTTTTGTCTTTTTTTTCCCCATTATCTGTTTTGTTTTATTTTTTATTCTTTCCTTCTCCATACAATAAAACAATAATTTTTTCTTTTTTTTTCTTATCTTTTTCTTCGTTTTTTTTTTTTTTTTTTTTTTTTTTTACCTTTACATTTCTCTGTCACAATTCCCCATGGCTTATTTTTTAATTTGCGATTACATTTTAATTTTCACTATTTTGTTTCTATTGCAGTTACTTCTTCTTCCTTACTCTGAATCTATCTATCTATCTATCTATCTATCTATCTATCTATCTATCTATGTTCTAGTTTGTTCACATAGGCACCTATCCCCGGCGTTATTGTCTATTTTGAATCTTTCCACTTCTTTTTCATCGAATTTCTACTATTCTTTAACTTCTTCTCTTCGTCTTTCTTCTCACGAATTTATACTCTTTCTTTTCTCTCCTATTTAATTCTTCTCTTTCTTTTATTTCCACTTTTCCCTTCTTTTTTTTTATTATTCTTTCTCACTTTCTTGCTTCCGTTCTTTCTTTCTCTCTTTATTTTTTTTATCTTTTTTAAGTTTTTATTTGTTTATTTATATCATTTCGTTGTATTTCAATTTATTCATTTTTTACCCACCTTTGCTTATTTTCTTCTTTTTTCTTTCTTTCAATTTCTTGTATCTCTTCTCTTTATTCTTTCTTTCCTTTCCTTTCTTTCATTCTTCTCTCTTATTCTTTCTCTCATATTTATATATATATATCTAACCAGGTCTGTTCCCATCTATCTATCTATCTATCTATCTATCTATCTATGATCTTTTTTCTATCTTTCTCTCTGTTTTTATTTCTTTCTATTTTTCTTTCTTTTGTTTATTATATTTTCCACTCGTTTTATTCCCGCCTTTTTTATACAAAGAAATGTCTTCCATTTTCTAACGTTACAATTATTAAAGAAAAAAGAAATAATCGGAAAATTTTCAAGGGAAAATTAAGTTCAGCTCACATTCTATAGACTCAGCCGGTTTTACGGTATTTAATTTGCATCTCCGACATTACAACAGTCATTAGAGAGTTCATTATTCAAATGTCGTCCTTTTCCAAAAAAATTTTTGGCTATTATCGTTCACTTGTTTTCTTTTTCACAGTTATTGCGATCATCCTATTGGCAAATTTTTATTTTGATAAGAAAAACGATATTTAATAACGATATTATTGAGCATTATGATGATGATGATGACGATAGGGAGGGGGAGGGAGAGAAGAACGATTATAATGAGGCTAGTGATCACAATAACAACATGAATAAAACTAATAATTGTTATATCATTTAGAGTAATAAGAAGTACAAAATTAGAAAAGTACAAAAACGTAATTGTTATTGATGAGAAAAGGATAAAGGTGATTATAGAAGAAGAAGAAGAAGAAGAAAAAGAACAACAACAACAACGAAGAAGAGGAGGAGGATGAAGAGGAGGAGGAGGAGGGGAGGAGGAGGAGCAGGAGGAGGAGGAAAAGTTCTCGGATCGTACAAGATTTCTGGGCCGGGCTGATAATTTTTCTCCCCTCGGATTAAATTTCACTCGGTGGAGTAATGGATAGCGGCTCATGAAATAAAGTGAGCCGAGTTCGAATTCAGTCGAATCCAAAACATTCAAAGATGCCTAATACCCTTGGGAAGGGTATGAATCTTCTTCTTCTCCCTAACAAGGGTAAATAACAGGACAGACCAGGTTCTATAGCCTTTGATGGCAACTTGTCAACTTGAAAAGATACATGATCGAAAAAAAAATGTATCAAATTCGTTTTAACTTACTGACTGACGTGCTAATTTTAATTGGGAAAGGTATGAATATTCTTCATATATATAAAAATATATTAAAGGGTAAAAGAAATTATGAAATAGGTTCTATAATTTGGATGGCAAACAATAAAATAATTTAGAAAAAAATGGCAATTAAATTTCGGGAAAAAAATATTCTTTGAAATCAGTGAAATTTTCATTTATAAAAAAGATACAAAATCTTTTTAAGTTGTCTTATCATTTTATATAGAAATAACATTTGACACTTGACATTGATACAAAGTAAAGAATATTCGTGAAAACACAGATCCTTTTAAGACCACAGCTTTATAGACGATGATATTTCTGTTTTTTTTATAAAGATTTGAGAAACTTATTTCAAAACTTTCAGTTCCCATCAAATATGGAAAATATGTTATAATGATTTGAAAAACAACTCCATGATTAATGAGAAAAAGGGACAATATTAATCATGAGAAGAAAATCAATATTAGCAAGACATTAAGAATTAATAACTATGAAGAATTAATAATAATGAGGAAAATATTTTATTATTAATAATAATGATAATGAACTCAAAATGATAATATTTTTCTCCCTGATTGCATTGAACAACTGTTTGAATTTTCTGATACAAATTTTGTTAATGTCTTTTTCGTTATTTATTTTTGTTTGAGGGCAGAAATTTCTGAACAAAAAGGAAAAATATATCCTTTTATAATAATAATAATAATAATAATAATAATAATAAATTCATATAATGAAAATATTAATTAGTATTAAAAGGTAATTACTTAAAAATATAGGAATAAAGCTTAGTATCCCGCCACTTCAGAAGTTTGTGTTGCTTTTAGAAACTAGATGCCAAAGTTCTAATTTGAAATTTTAATTATTTTGTGACTTGAAAAGAATTTTTATGGATACATATATTTTTTGAAAACGAAAAACCTTGAGAAAGAGAAGATAATACAAAATAATAATAATAATAAATCGAAATATCAAAATTGTGAGGACATCAACAATCCCTGTTGTAGTTGGAGCCCTCGGATTGAATGGAAAAGATTCCAGTAGACTAATTGAAAGGATTCCTGGAAGGCCATGCCTTAAAGAAATAAGAAAAAAATTTGTTCTCACGAATACTACCCACACGTTACGAAGGGCTTTATCTATGGAAAATATGTGTGTTTTTTTAATTGCTCAGTGGAAAATGCCATGTTGCTATTTCTGACCTTAGGTCTCTTGTTGGGATCTGGAAAGAAATGAGTACAAAGCAGAAATCAAATACAATAATAACAGTAATAATAATAATAACAATAATAATAATAATAATAATAACTATAATATTAATAACAATAATAATAATAAGTTGATAGGAGAATTCATTCTCAATAAAACAATGTTTGGCTTCAGTCTAAATGAGAAATGGCATAAATAATAAAATGAGACAATTATGTGAGAAAACAACAATCAAAAATATTATTTCTTGCTGTAACAGATACCATTATTGAAATACGGAGACAGGATTATATCGTTATCTAATTTACGGAGAAAGTTTTATTTTTCCATTCAATCCAATACGGCAACAAAGAAAACATTTGAAATGAACATGCAAATCAATTATTACAGATTATTATTATTATTAAAATTATTATTAATTTTAAAAATAATAATAATAAAAATAATAATAATAATAAATTTTAATGGACGATATTAACGTGGAAGTGCTGTAGTGTTCTATCGACAAAATAAAATATTTCAACATCTATCTGCAAACATATTTGTGTTTGTATGCATTTTTTCAATGCCCATATTACCTAAAAAAATTCTATTCCCACCATACCACAAATATTTAAAAATGCCAACCATCCTTTAAATTCTTTTCATAATGTGACCAACCATAAAAAATGGCTTCAATGCCCACCATACCAAATAATTTTCAATTATGTATATAACCGGTTTTCTTAAATTTCTATAACAGACTTTCCTCGCATACAAACACTTAACATTTCAATCTCTCTATCTCTCACACATGTGGTTGACTTTCCTACGCGTTTCCCCAGCATCCATGAATAGTAAGGCTAACTTTCTTGATCTCTGTTTTCCCCTCCCTGGTACGTCTTGTCTTTGAAATGCAGCTCTGCCCTCTTGGCAACTCTGATCATGTCGTTGAATTTCTATAATCCGAATTTTCCAATCCTCCTCCTCCTCCTCTTCCACTGAAAATTCCTTCAGTGAAGATTTTTTAACCAACAGAACATCTTTCTAGCAGATTGGGATTCATGGTTTGATTTTCTTTAAAATGTCCCCTGGAATACTGTCTTTTCCCAGTTCAAAAATGATGCGTCTGATGCCTCATCTCAATTAAAAACTGAATCGAGGCTTTCATCCCTTGGATAAAAATATAAAGTGAAATCGCATTCATTCATTTGGTTCTCAGCTGCTTGTTCAGCAGCCATTTGCCCAAAAGAAAAACTACTTCCGTCTATACCGTAGAGACATGTCTGATTACAACAGGTGTCTCTTTGTCATAAAATAATAATGAGTGCAAGAATTTTTCCTCAAAGAAGCAAAGTTACTCTTTGATGAAAGAATGAATCAACGTATTGCGTCACGCAAGTTTGGTTGAAAAGATTATTGGCGGCTCTTCAAAAGCGGCCTGAACATCAGCAAACCCATAATACCCACTTTTATTCACCCAATTTGAGGTCCAGGCCTCCTCAGCTGATAAGGCTGAATGCTTTACTCGTAATTTGTCATCCAATTCAACGCTAGACTCATCTGGTGTACCCACACCCGATTTCTCCCCTAGAACTGAGGCTCTACTGAGTGAGATGCACATAACCCCAACGATGGTATATGACATCATCGCTAAATTAGACTCTCATAAGGCTAGTCGTCGGAACGGGATACCGGCCATTGTCCTGAAGAAATGTGATCCTGAATTGGCTCCTGTCCTCTCTAAACTTTACAACTACTGCCTCACCGACTCTTGCTTTCCAGCCTGTTGGAAGTTCTCATTTGTTGTGCATATGTTTAAGAACTCTGGTGACCCTTGTGACTCGTCTAACTACCGTCCTATCAGTCTCCTACCAATTTTCGGTAAAGTCTTCGAGGCTTTAATCATCGCCGAAGTGGTTAAGCACCTTACTTCACATAATCTGCTCTCCGACAAGCAATATGGTTTCTGTTTTGCCCGATCTACTGCTGACGTGCTCGCGGCCATAACTGAATTTGTATACCAGACACTCAACAATAACGGAGAAGCTCGAACCGTGGCTCTAGACATTTCTAAACCGTTTGATAGAGTTTGGCATGCTGGCCTTCTTCGTAAACCTCAGGGATACAGTATTACAGGATGATTATTTGACTTAATACAATCATTCCTGTCAGACCGTGAAATGAAGGTCGTCCTAAACGGGTTCTCCGCCGGCTCCTTTATTCTTTGCTGTTCCCCAAGGCTCTATATTGGGCCCTACACGTTTCCTGATCTTCATCAATGAGCTTCATGGTGTCATCAGTCCCAAAATTGACATCTACGCTGACGATATCACTATTTACTGCCTCAATAGTAAATCATCGTTGATAAAACTAACCTGGCTGCTGATCTCGAAAAGGACCTCCAATCTGTGGTTGACTGGGGCAGGAAATGGCTTGTAAACTTTAATGCCTCCAAAACGAAACTGCTCTCCTTTACCCACCACAGAGAACCCTCCCTGCCTCCCATCAGAATGGCTGATGCCCAACTCTCCAGAGAGCGCCTCGTTACGCCTGCTTGGTCTCACACTGTCCACTGACATGAGGTGGAATAAATACATTGAATCAATAGCTTCATCTACTGCAAGGAAAGTTGGTTCTCTGTGTCGTGCCAGAAAGTTTTTCTCGTCTGAGTCCATCCTTCAAATCTATAAATCAACCATCCGTCCTTGCATGGAATATTGCTGTCATATATGGTCTGGTGCTTCCGCTGTACGTCTCAAGGTCCTCGGTAAAATCCAGAGAAGAATATGCAAGATGATAGGTCCTGATCTGGCTTCTAGTCTACAATCGCTATTCCACAAACGTGCCATGGCCTTCCTCTGTCTCTTCTACAATTATTTTCACGGTAACAGTTCCGACAAGCTTCTTTCGCTGAATATAAGTGAGTTACCATGCTGGCATCTCAGTCCCACGCTTTCAGTGTCAAAACTGTTAAATGTAACCATCTCTTGTATTCAAACAGCTTCTTCTTCCGCACTTCCTGTCTGTGAAACTCCCTTCCCCTTACTTACTTCCTCGATGACTATAATCTTCAAATATTCAAGTGTAATGTCAATCGACATCTGACACCCTGAGCTTGTTCCCCGTTCTTCTCTGTATCCTTTCCTCAAACACGATTCTTTACTCTTGTTCTCAATCCTCTGTAACCCTTTGCGTGCTAGTGGCACTCCCGTCTTGCTTGGGATGAATTGCCTTAAAAAAATGAACCTCAATCAGTTTTACAGGGAAATTGAAATAACAGTTATAGAAGTAAAAAAACAGCACCATCTTTTGAAGAATTGCAAAAGTTTTGGGAGAATATATCGACTAAGCCAAAGGGAGTGCCAAGTGATTGAAACAAGAACCAGAAAGAATGAAGGATAAACCAGTGCAAGAATTGAAAAATATAACCAAGAAGAATGTTAGGCACTCTCTAGTAAAATCCCCAAAATGGAAATCCCCAGGAAATGACAAGATACTCAATTTTTGACTCTGTCATGTCACCAATCCATAAAACATGCACAAATTTTATTATTGCTAATTAATAAACCCAGTGAAATTCCCGAATATATCAGTGAAGGTGTTATATATCTCCTACCAAAAACGGGTGAAACAGATGATCCAAAAAATTATAGACCAATAACATGTCTGTCCACTTCATATAATTTTTTTTTTTTTCTGACGAACTCTAATTAATATTTTCTCGATGAAAACAACATTCTTCCTTTGGAATAGAAGGGATGTCGAAGAGGTTCATATAGTTGGAAAGAGCAAGTAATAATAAATAAAATGATTCTGGAAAATTGCAGGGAAAAAGCTAGAAATGTCAGCGCACAGCTTGGATAGAATATAGTAAAACCTTTGATAGTGTAACACACTCTTGGAAATCTATAAAGTCTCACTGGTGATAGTAAATTTCCTTAAATATAGCATGGAGCTGTGGAGAACCATGTTACACCAAAATCATACCAAAGGTACTACTGTAAATGCTATGTTCTTAAGTGTTGGGGTTACCAATGTAAATGGTGTTTTGTTGAAAAGATTAATGTGGCTGCGTATTGAAGAGCATTTAACATTTATACATTTTTTTTAAATCAAGGAAAAACAATGGAAAACCTATTCGTGTTTTAACGATAAAATATATATATATTAAAATCAACAACAAATTCAAGGTAATTTTTGTAATGTGCGAATAAGGAGAAAAAAGTAGTTTCCATTTATCTGTTAGTTGAATTAGGAAATGCAATTAAGCAAGTTTTCTGAATAGAATGTTCAGAGTTCTGTATTGAAATCAAATGTGTATTCAGAAGAACATACAGAAAGTTCAATTGTATATTTTGTATGAGTGTGAGATTGGTGCTGTGTTTTCAGGCGATTTGCTGTCACCCAGAGATGACCAGTAGACATTTAGTATGGGCGTGAAAATGCATTAATAATAATAATAATAATTATTATTATTATTATAGAAAATTATTATTATATTTCATCCTACCCTCATTAATGGGAGTCGGGGTCTATGGACAATTCTTATTGTCCTTCACTTAGACTGGTTGTCAGGCAAGTTAGAGAGCCCAAACTGCTCTGCTATTTAACCCATAGCTAGGAAAAGTGAAGTTCATACCTGTCCAAAGGTATTTGCGCTTAAGTAAAAGTTATGAACCAACCGGAATTCGAACTCGGCTCTCCGATTTCTTATTCTGAGCCGCTATCCATTACAGAGCAACATCAACAAGATCATCATCATCATCATCATCATCATCATCAACAACAACAATAATAATAATCCTGCTAGTCGAAACCGAAGCTCAAGGAACGGTTCCGAAGTGACTAAAAAAAAAGACTGTAAAAATTAAAAGTAATGGGAAGAGTTGGACTCAAGCAGACGATAGTTTTATTTAAAACATCTAGAATTCTGAGTAGAGTGTTTTAGAACTGAAGATTTCTTGTCACTAAATCTCTTACTAGTTTGAACAGTCTGTGCATGAATTTGAAATCACAAAATTGAATATCACCATAAACATTTTGACTCTCCCTTGGGTGCAATACAGTTCCAATATCTTTAACTGGACCATAACTGACACTAAGCGAATCGATGTCAAAACAAGAAAGCTTCTCATTTGCCATTGCATGCGTCACCTTAAGACTGATGCTAATCGTCTGTATGAGTCCAGATCCGTAGGAGGCAGAGGATTAGTTCAACAATAACTGTTTTACAAAACCACAACAATCGGCCTTCAAATATACCTGTAAAATACAGAATACTGGACGATGATCTGTGTCAAAGAACAGGAAAGAAATAAGAAAGTTTATTCAGTAATAAAGGAAGCCAACAAATTCAAAAGAGAATTTCAAGTGGGCGAAGAACAGCAAATAAAAAAAAATAATGCGCCTACCGCAGTGGCAAAAAAAAAACTCAAAAGAGAAAGCAAAAACAATGCACCAAATGCTCGGTTTGATTGGAAAAGGCTTCCGATTGACCCATTGAAGGGGTCCTTGTTATCATAAAGAGTACAACAATTGTAATCACAAGTCCAGCTCACACCTTACGAAGGGCTTTATCCATGTAAAATGTGTGTTGCGTTTTATTTGTTTTTTTTACAAAATAGAAGTGAAAAATGATTGATGATTTAATTTCTGAGCTTAGGTCTCTGGTTGATATCCGGAAGGAAATTAGTATACAACAGAAATGAAAGAAATAATAATAATAATAATAATAATAATAAGAAGAAGAAATTTGTATGAACTCCACCCAGACCCGGTTACGGAGATAGGACTGAACAATTTTGTGGGACTATACAATAAACACAGACATAACAATCCAAAAGCTAATATTTCCCAGACATTGTTATTAGAGATATCAAAAAAAAAAAAAGGTTTCCTTATTGATATCAGTTTTAAACTGTAATGTATCTTTGAAGATCTTTAAAAAAGGCTATCAAAATACAAGGAACATTTGAAATCGAAAAAAAAAAAAATAAACTAAACATGGGAACATCAACAATCCCTATTAAAGTTGGAAAAGAAAGAAAATTGGAAAAAAATTCTAGTAATTTAAAAAAAAGGGATCCAATAAAAAAGCCCATTTATTAAAAAAGAAATACAAAAAATTCTTATCACCAGTACATCCCACACTTTTTAAAGAGCTTTATCTAAAACAATATTTTTTTTTTTGTCAGTAAAATTGTCATGATGCTATTTCTAACATTAGGTCTCTGGGTGGGAACCTGAAAGAAATGTGTATGAAAGGAAATAAAATAATAATAATAATTACTTCTTTACATCCTCATTAATGTGGGTCGGAGTCTATGGACAATTGTTATGCTTGTTCTTCTAGACTAGATGTCAAGCACGTTATAGAGCCCAGTTTTCTCTCTTATTTTAACTACAGCTGACAAGAAATGGATTTATACATTTCCCAAGAGTATTTATTTTAAGTGAAAGTTATTTTTTCAAAAGGAAATTAACTCTGTTCTCCGATTTCTCATTGCAGTCGCTGTCCACTTTTAATAAAAAAACATGCCTTTCACCCTCGAAACAAAAAAAAAAAAATATCCGAGTCCTTGCGGGTGTTGAATTATTTTCCACTCTCTAACCTCTCTGTCACGGGTGAGATAAAAATTTTTCAATGCTAATCTAAAAGACTTTTATGGAAAGTATTTTCGAAACGATACCTGACCATCACGACATGCACCCGCCACGCCATTAAATTATAGAAAATTTCAGGTTTATTCTTTTCCGTAAAATTTTATCTCATACAAGAATTCCTCCGCCCCTCTTAAAAATCAATTTTCGTTGATAGTGGATCGTGAGCCCCACAAACAAAATAACGACGGGCCTAAAGTTTCTTGCTTGTGACTTGTACCGTTAAAAAGGCCTTCATATTTCTCCGAATTTGTTACTACCATTTTCAAAGCTGAAGATTCTGCCTAAAATACTAGTCCTTCTGCTGTCTTCTTAAGTCACGTGACTTGACTTCATTCTATATGATCCGTGTCCCCTAATGATGCGGACGATCATGGCTCTCCACAATATCCTGTCCGCAGTAGCTCTTCGTAAAGCTTGTCGTTTTGCTATCTCTCCTTAATACGTCTTCTGCCTATCCTTTTATACAAGTTTCTTAGGTAGGTTATGTGACACTTTCCACTGTCGCTATTTGCCTTCAAAATGTTCTATGAGCGTCAAATTTTCTAAGTTTTTTTTTTCTCATTATGTGCTCTGGAAATGTCAACTGTCTCTTTCTAATGTTAAGTATACGTATCCTTTTTGTTTCCAGTTTCTCTAAAACTTCATCTTTGTTCACATGTTCAGTTCATGGTATTCTCAGCATCCTTCTGTAAAACCACAACTCTGCTGCTTTATGCCTTCTCTTAATCTATGATGAGATTGTCCAGCATTCACTACCATAGAGTATATATATATATATATATATATATATATGTATATATATATATATATTAAACAACAACGGAAAGGGTTTGCAAAAGAACAAAACATTAACGTGTTTCTGTGTGAAAATTTCGTGTTCAATGAATGTTCATAGCGTCTCCTCAAAGAAACGCATAGCGTTCCTCACATAGGGGAAGACGCAATCTTCTGCGATAACTTACATTGTAGATGTGTTCACTGAAAATGAGTGAACAAGTGAGAACGAAGCAAAAGAAAATTTTAAGAAACGTTATTTTCCTTATGAAATTCGGAAAGACCAAACTGCCTTCTGTTCATGTGTGCTTATACGGTGCTGCCCGATAAAAGTGACTCACCTGATTTTTTTACTTAAAAATTTTTCGCCTATTTTTTGGGAGGTCAAACTAATTTTTAATCTTAGTACTATAAAGACCCCTTCCCGACTACCTAGTAAGAAAGTTTAATCACCCTAAGGTATTCTATTGATAATTATAATTTTGGATATAAATAAGATTCAGAAAAAACTCTGCAAAAAAAGTGACTCAGATATCGCATTCTAATGATTAAACTGGTAAATTTAAGGAGCTTTTGACAAAATATTGAAAACTATTTTACAATACACTCAGAACAATATTCTAGAGAATTCTAGAACAGCTTAAATTAAATCTAGAGTATCCCGGAATATTCCAGAAAGCCTTATACAGTATAAAATCTCATTTATATCCAAATTTATAATTATCAATAGAATACCTTAGGGTGAATAAACTTTTTTCCAAGGTGGACTGGAAGAGGTCTTTATATTAGTAAGATTAAAAATTATTTTAACCCAAAAAACAATAGACAAAAAATATTTTTAGAAAAAAAAAACATCAGGTGAGTCACTTTTATTGAACAGCACTGTAGTTGGTACTACCGTGGTCACGTGATGGAAGTTTGACTTTGATTGCGTCAGTTTTTCTTGTTGCAGGTTACAGTGTATACATGGCCGCACCGCTAGCAGTTTGCATCAAGGAGTAACAAAGTGATCCGATTTCTCTGGTTGGAAAGTGTGTCACAATACAGCGACAATGCACTACCGCAAAGAAGTGTGTAGGAGTGGATCGAGACGTTTAAGCGCGGCCTGATAAGCGTGACGCGCGAAGAAGGAGCAGGATGCCCGTCAACCTCCACCGCTATGAAGAAGATTCAGCAAGTTCGGGAGATTGTAATGCCCAACCGGGCAATTATATGAATGCATCTAAAATTGCTTAAAGTAGATATATTATTAATTTCTGAATAAGGCCAGTACATTGTGACCGTGTTCAAAATTAAGGTTGTTAAGAGTTGCTTTTTTGTTTGTTTTTTTGTTTTTTTTTTAATTTAAGTGCTTCTATCAGGTTTTAACGCAAGTAAGATAACTAATATAACTTACAGTGACATCACGTTGAAACTAATCAAGCAAGGTCGGGCCTGCTCAGTACCTAGATGAGTGATCGCTTAGGAATACCAGCTGATGAAAGCCTCTATATGAGGGTGGTGTAATGGTTAATGGCTCGGAAATGTTAATCGGAGAGCCGAGTTCCAATTCTCATTTGGTTCGTTACATTCATTTACACGCAAATGCCTTCTCCCCCAGCTATGGGTTAATTAGTAACACTTGTATCACTAAACCATTATCATCGACAAAAAAATTCTTACAATCTAAAAAATATATTCTTGCTTTAAATAACTTACAAAGAGATAATAAATCCTTGAAAAAGAATCAACTAAAATACACACACACACACACACTTTTGTATATATATATATATATATATATATATATATATATATATATATTGCGTATGTTTTGGCTGCATGTTTTCATTAAAACATGTTTCATTGAATAATTTAGAACAAGTTTTATCTACTTATTTTCAATAGGATCCTCTCAAAATTTGTCAAAGTCGTGGTCAGTTCAATTATAACAATTTTGACATAAAAAATGCTATCCTGATCAAAGGAGAAAATAATTCACTATGGCGAAAATATCAAGAGACTCCGGTGTTCGCAAGGGTCACCTGGAGTAAATTTGTTCCCGGGCTCTTAAAACATTTCACCATTCCTGGTCGAACTTCTATTATCATAGAGTGGGATATCTATTGGCAAAAGTTATGGAAGGAAAAAGAAAAAGATCGGATAGATAAAAAAAAAAAGAAGATAATTATAAATTAATAAATAAAAAATTAAATATATATTATATAAAAAATAATAAAAAAAAAATATATATATATATATATATATATATATATATATATATATATATATATATATATAAATACATTCAATCCTGATATATATATATATATATATATATATATATATATATATTTGAAACACTAATATTATCTATATATATATATATATATATATATATATATATATATATATATATATATATATATAAATTTAAAAAAACAGACGACGTATTTCACCAAAAATTTTTTTAAAGGACTCCGGATCATCAGGTAACACTTCCAACAATGAAATGAAAGGAAAAATGGGATTAGAAATTGATGGGTAGTGTAATTTTTGTAATTTAACAGGGAGGGTGATAGTGGTAGTTAACGAGACAAGGTAGAGTATAGGGAGAGGTTAATTTCATATTTCTATTAAGCATGCTTTATATTGGGGTAGGAGGAATGACCGAACCGTGACCTATTCAGATGGTTAACTTAACGGAAATGATATATAGGAATAGGAGGGTAGTGGGGGGAAAAGAAATGGAAAAATGGAAAGGAGAGAGGAAACAGACGACACTAATACAGATATATCTAAATGAGTGTTACGGCAAAGAGAGACGGGGAGTGGGAAGTGAATCGAAAGAGGCTGTAATTTTGTTTTAAAATAAATTACTGTAATGGTACCTTAAAGTGGTCTGTTTTTTCATTAAATATTAGCTCTGTATTCACATTGAGCTCTCAAATTTCATCCTCCTTGGAATTACCCATTCGGTTTACTAAGTTCTTCGTAACTTAAAATATATATATATATATATATATATATATATATATATATATATATATAATTTCTATATATATTTTACATATGTGGTTTTATTGGAAAGCACGCAATATCAGTGATAGAAACATATTTAGTTGAATGGATATGAGTTTATATATATATATATATATATATATATATATATATATAAAAGGAAGAGCATAGTGCTCAATCGGTGAACGAACTCTAATTGCTTCAAGCCGGGATCGAAACTTGACGGATTTGGCATAAGTCACAGACTCAACCCCTAGCTATCGATGCAGCAGCCAGAGCGCTCAATTCTGACGAAGAGATTTGTGTTAAGCTGCAACTACAGCTGTTCAAATTCCCTTTCTCCACAGTGCTCAACTGGTGAACGAGAGCATAGTTTTTCACACACACACACACACACACACACACATATATATATATATATAGAGAGAGAGAGAGATGACATAAAAAGCGCATGAAATATTAGGACCAATGTTGTCTAAGTTCGGTTTTTTAGCAGCGAAAAATCGGTAAAAATATTTTATCGTACACTGTTGATATTATAATACACACAGGTATAGATACGAATGCGCACTGAAAAATTATGACAACATCTTGAAGGAGAAGCAAGATAATTCTTTTGAATTTTCAAGGTCTTTGGACAGAATGTGATGTAATAACAATTGGATATTTAGATTATTCTCATACAACTGGACATCCTATACAAAACCTAAGATCTACTCGGTAAACCGGTACTAAATAAGGTTGTAAGAGCGCATAATGATAGAGCAAGAGGTGTATATTATAATGATATGTTTGATACATAACGCTTTACTTTTGACTTGAAAGAGTTAATATAGTCAACGAGGAAACATCAAATCGGGTATCTCTTTTCACAACGCAACCAATTTTGAGATTGCCTTAGTGGTTTCATTGATTGTATTTCTTTTGTTTTTTTTACAGCTTATCAACCTTTCTGCTGGTTATTTAAAGCCAGAAAACATTTTACATTGTAGGACATAAAAATTATTTATGATACATCTACTGATTAACCCACAGCTGGGGGAGATAAATGATGGGTCTATACATTTCAGTCAGTTATGTGCCATGCGTGATACACGCTTAGGCGATCATGTATATTTTGATACATAACTGACGAGGCAGATAGGTTGCCATTTCTTTCTGCGGTAGACCAGATATGTCCTGCTATTTGCCTATAGCTCGGAGGGGGAGAAAATGATTCATACCTTTCCCAAGGTTATTAACACGTAAGTGAATGTAATGGATTCGAACTGAATTCGAACTCGGCTCTCCGATTCCTTAATCTGAGCCGCTATCCATTACTCCACCGTTAACAAACCTGACTGGCTCAGCGAAAATAAAAAAAAAAAAGCCGTTACCCATTATACCACCCATACATCCAAGCTTACATTTCTTGGTATTACCAAGCGATCATCAACCTAGGTACTGACCTTGCGCGACGTTGCTTAACTTTTGTGATTCAACGTGATATGGCCATAAACTTGCTGAGTGAAACTTCTTTTAAAATGGAATACGAAGCGACTGACGATGAATCGACCCAGTGTACCATCAGTGTTTCTAATTTTGAGTGTGTGGATTGTTGGGACAAGGAGATGTAGTTCCCCCAGAAATAGCGATAGGTAGCGAGTTGTTAGCAATGTGTCGTCTTGTAGGGTTGGAAATAGTTCATCACCCACAAGGCAGCGTAAACTTTCTTGCAGTTTGTCAAGGTTTAAAATTGAGCATCTGAACTACTGCGGGCAAGATATCACGGATATTTATGATTGGTTTTATCTGACTCTTGTAAAGATAGAGCATGCCAAGGGGAGTCAGGTACTTTCTGGATTGACAGAATGAGCCGAAAAATCTCCAGCACAGATATGGCAGCAATACTCCACATTTGTTCAAATCTGACTCTTGTAATGATAGAGCATAGCAGAAGGGGACTGGTACTTTCTGGAGCGATAGAATTTTTGGTCTGATCTGACCCTTTTTAATTATTAAGCATAACACGAGTGGCCAGGTACTTTCTGGATTGATAGAATGAGTCGTAACAGTTCCAGGCCACATAAGGCAGTAATACTGTATTTTTGGTCTGATCTGACTCTTTTAATGATTAAACATAGCAGGAGGAGTCAGGTACTTTCTGGCACAGAACAAGGTAGAAAAAAATCACGTATAGGATACAGGTTCGATTCCTGTCGGAGGACGAATGTTATCTAGGAAAATTTCTCGGACATTCAGGCCGGTAAATGTTATTAATACTGTTTATTATAAACAGAGCATTTACTTAAATATTTGTGTCTATAAAAAGAATGTATAAACATAAAAATGTCTTAAAAATTATTACTATTATTATTGAATATATGATTGATGTTTTAACAAAAACGGCTGGAGCGACCATTTTGATAAGGGGCTTAAGAGTTAATTTGTATCCACATATCAGTCACCTTCAGAAAGAGGTCAAGCCGAGGCTTTAATTCAATTTAATTTTAATAATTATATTGAGGTTTTCGGCTCTTGTTTTTGAAACATGAGAACTCTTATGTAGTGAAGGAATCATAATTTTTTAAAAAAATAATTATAATTTAAGCTCTGCTTCTGTATGGAGCACTGTTTTTTTAAAGATAAAAACAAACATACTAAAGAACTCTGGATTAT
>CAHIKZ030003646.1:42500-47500 GCA_903632075.3 Acanthosepion pharaonis
TAGATAGACAGAAAATCATGCAAGATAGATAGATAGATAGATAGATAGATAGATAGATAGATAGATATGAACAGTTAAAGAGATAAAGATAGATAGATAGATAGATAGATAGATATGAACAGTTAAAGATAAAGATAGATAGATAGAGAGAGAGAGAGAGAGAGAGAAAATTATGCAAGAAAGACAGTCTCTCTCTCTCTCTCTCTCTCTCTCTCTCTCACACTCCCACTCTCTCGGTGTCAGTTTCATTCTCTTTATTCAAGAATTTTTTTTCCTTCATTTTCTCTTCCTACTTCTCTTCTTCTTCTTCTTTTCCTCTCTTTAATACCATCCTTCATTCTTCTCTCGCATTCAAAAACCATTTCCTTTCACATTTTAACAAATCTTTCTCTCCTCATTTTTTTTCTTTTTTCTTATTTAATGATGTCGTTTCTTTTTAGTTTATTGCTTCTTCATACTTATCACACTCCTTTCATATCTATCTATCTATCTATCTATCTATCTATCTATATGTATATATATATATATATATATATATATATATATATATATATATATATATATATCCATCTATATATCTATCTATTTTTCTTACTTTCAATCTATCTCATTTTTATATATATATATATTTATATATATATGTGTGTGTATATATATATATATATTTTCTATCTCATTTCGTTCATATCTATCTCTAATCTATCTATCTGTCTGTCTCTCTATCTCTGTCTCTCTTTCTCTCTCTCTGTCTTTCTCTAGATAGAAAGACTTGACAAATGAAAAGAGAGATAATATATATACATAGATTAGGAGAAAAGCCTCAATATATATATATATATATATATATATATATATATATATATATATATATATATATATATATATACCCATATGATTCTGTTCTTATCTATCTCTTTATCTCATTCCGTTCATAGGTATTTTGCTTTCTGTTTATTTCTATATCTGTCGTATATAGTCATATATATCTCTTTCTTTTAATATGTATCTATGTATATATCTAACTTACCATGTCTTCATTCTATCTAGCTCTCGTTTCATGCCAACATCTTTTTGTCAATCTTTTTGTACTTGGGAAAAATCTCTTTTCTTTCATTTATTCAATTTATGCCAAATATCTCATTGTCTCTTCACTGATAGAGAGAGAGAGAGAGAGAGAGAGAGAGAGAGAGAGAACAGAATGCGATAGATAGATAGATAGATAGATAGATAGATAGATAGATAGATAGATATCCCGTGTGTCCTGTTTGAGATTCTTTTCGCTTCTTTCTAAAGACTTCATATTGTCTTTTACTCCTAGTATTATCTTGCGTCTTAGCGGCATTATCGCCTTGCTTGGGGTGAATTGGTTAAAAATCTTAAAATGACAGAAGTGAATATATATATATATATATATATATATATATATATAAAATATAAGAGGTTATAGTGGTCCCAACGAGAGAAAAGTAGAAGGAGAGAGAGTAGAAGATAGATAGATAGATAGATAGATAGATAGATAGATAGATAGATAGATAGATCGAGAGCGAGAGAGAAACGAATTTGCGTAAATTTGGTAGATTGATTCTTCAGAAAAAGAATGAGACAACCCTTATATATTTATGTTATTAGACTTTTATCTTCTTCAACATCCTTGTAACTTACATTTTTTTCCTTTTATTGAATTGGTCCGTAGATTACATAATCTCCTCCATGTATCACTACATATTTTTTTTCTTTCTTTTTCTCCCAGTATGAATTATTAATTCATTTTTTTTTTCGACCAGTCTTTCATTGTTTCCCCCCACCTCCTCTCTTTCATTCTAAAAACAAGAAAATCTCTCTCTCTCTCTTTCTCTCTCTATCTCTCTTTCAGTATTTTTCTTTTACGCTGTTTATTTCTTTTCCTTTCTCTTCACAAAACTCACACGTAAAACACGATTACTCTGTTCTTTCTTTTGTCACCCAATTCTTTTCTCTCCTCTCTATATTCCTTTTCTTCTTCTTTCTAACTTCTTCCTCTCTCCCTCATCTCTATTTCTCTCAAAATTTTACGTCATATTTTTCTCTCTTCAGAATTTCACTATCGAAATTTTTGTTCATCCTCTTCTTTGATTATTCATTTTGTTTTTATTTTATTTCTTCTTTTTTTTTTTTGCCGTTGATTTTTTTTTTTTTCTTGTCTTTTTCTGTTACTCTAAACCTCTCTGTCCTTCACTCTTATCCACAACGTTGACCTGCATGCGCACTTCTCGACCAATCAGAAGTCGAGCACGTGCCGCATCACTTTCAACAATGGAGAGTGTGAAAAAGTTTAAATTTTCGTACAGATCGGCGGACGGGTCTATTCACTCGAGGCAGTAGGGGTGAAAGGCGAGTGGACAAGGGGAAAGAATGCGTTGAATGGAAGCGTTAGGAAGAAAGGAGGGTGAAGAAGACGAGGCAAAGATTACAGCTTTTATTCGCTCCAAAGAGGAATGTTATTCACTCTTTTCTTTCCTTTTTTTTCTTCTCCCTCCTCTCTATATCCTCTTCTTCCTCTCTTACTCCTCATTTTTATCTCTGCCTACGTCAAGTTCTTTATCTTTTCTTTATCTCACTCATTTACACCCTTTAACCCTCGTCTGACTGTCTACCAATCGATTTCGATCTCTATATATAAATATGTATGTGGAGAGAGAAAAAGCACGAGAAAGAAAGAAAGATGACGTAAAATAGATAGATAGATAGATAGATAGATAGATAGATAGATAGATAGATAGATAATGTAATTATATAGTTGTACTGCACTCTGGTGATTTATATAATTATATAAAATAATTTATATACTGAGAGAAAACGAGAGAGAGAGGGGAGATAGATAGATAGATAGATAGATAGATAGATAGATAGATAGATAGATGTGAATATACTGAGAAACATAGATATGAAAATACTGAGATAGATAGATAGATAGATAGATAGATAGATAGATAGATAGATAGATGTGAATATACTGAGAAACATAGATATGAAAATACTGAGATAGATAGATAGATAGATAGATAGATAGATAGATAGATAGATAGATAGATAGATAATGTAATTATATAGTTGTACTGCACTCTGGTGATTTTAAGTAGCTAAATGGGATAATTGATTAAATAATTTATAGAGAGAAAGAGAGAGCAAGAAATAAAGGGACAGATAGATGTAATTATATAGTTGTATACCTAAACGGGATGGATTGATATATATCTGAGAGGGAAAGAAAAGATGAGATAAATATATGTAGATATATATATATATATATATATATATATATATATATATATATATATATATATATATATATAATTACCTAATTCTCTTAAATCTATCTCACTCCTTTTATCGTTCATACATTTAGCTTTCTCCCCCCCTCTCTACTCTCTCTCTCTCTATATATATATATATATATATATATATATATATATATATATAGATAGATAGATAGATAGATAATGCAATATCAATATCTATTTAGGCTCCATCGACATGCCAATATTCATCTATCTCTCTCTCTATATATATATATATGTGTGTGTGTGTGTGTGTGTGTGTTTGTGTGTGTGTATGTATATATATATATATATATATATATATATATATATATATATATATATATATAGATAGATAGATAGATAGATAGATAGATAGATATAGGTGTGTGTAATATATGTAATGTGTATAGTTAGTTTTACATTCTTTTTCATTTTTACTTGTTTATTTTTTCCGTCAATAGTTCTTTTAAGTAATGTAACTTGATAAGTGGATATATACCAAATACTCACGCGCGCGCACACACGCAAACAAAAAACACACGAACAGGCACACACACACACACACATACACACACATATATGTATATTTATATATGCTATCTTTACACAAGCACATGACTTGTCTCTCCGAATGTGACAACACTGCAGGCGTTGAAATTCGAACATTATCAAGATGAATTTTTCAGTGCGTCGAAATCTCGCTTCTTATTCGAGTAATATAAAATACCTGGCCTTATGTCAGACGACATCAGGACCATTACATTTGAATCTTTCAACAACTGTTACTTATTTTTCATTTGTAATCTTTTTTTTTTCTTCCCGTCCTTCTAAAATGTGTTATTATTGAATGAATGTATATGCACAAAATTTTCCCAAAATGCCGGTGGATAAAGAAGTTAGTTGGTTAAAAAAAAAAAAGGATGTGCTCTTCAAAGGTTGTTTTCTTTAAACAACGGAGACGAGGACACACAAATAAAGGGTGTTTCCCTCATTAAAGAAAATTACATACACATTTTGTTAATAGCATTTCTGGTTATTACCTGAAAGTTAATTAAATATCTTCATAAAAAGGAATAATTGCTACATTAACGTTTAGAAAGAAGTTATTTTTTATTAAATGACACTCACAATCACTTACAAGTTGTGAATCGAGGAATAAAATATCTGTATATTTTTATTTATGGTCAAAAAGAATGATACAATTACAAGATATATGACAGTTAAGGTTTCTTATAAATTTTCATACATGCACGCACAAACACAAACATAAATATATGTATGTATGTAGGAGAGAGAGGGTGTGTGTGAGAGAGAGAGAAAGAGAGAGAGGTACAGTGCGTCTCTGTGACATAAAAACATTTAAGAGACGTTTAAACAGATTTATTAATATCTTCATCTCGCAAGTTGGACACAGTTTCCCGAGTCTTGCCAAAAAATTCGGAAATAGTTGAAAATCACACCGCCAAGAAATAAATTTTGAACGTTAACTTACTCAAACTTTTCAGTATTACCATAACTATATATATATATATATGATAGAAATGTAAATTTGAGGCATGACATAGTAGGTTTGCAGATGAAAATACGGTCTGATGATGGAAATTGTGTAACAGTCATCACCCAATGATTAGTACTCCGTATACAGTGTCTCTCTGACTTAGGATGTTCATATCTATCTATCTATCTATCTATCTATCTATC
>CAHIKZ030003646.1:57500-70000 GCA_903632075.3 Acanthosepion pharaonis
ATATATATATTATATTGTTTAAAATCAAAATTAACAAATAGAAGCATATCAAACATGTTTCATTAAATAATATAGACATATGGTAACTACTTATTTTTATACTGATCCTTTCCAGTTCCCTAATCAGTTTCTTGATGTTAATATAAAATTCATCAAGGAAGGTGCTGTGGTTTTGAAACAAGTAAATTTATCTTTTTCAAGATCATCTTCAATGTTTAAATTATATACAGACACACAAAACACACACAGAAACAAAATTGGACAAAGTAAACACACACACACACACACACAGACACATTAATATATATATATATATATATATATTTAAATTATATATATATATATATATATATATCTGAATAAAACAGACCACTTTAGGTTCGATGTTTATTCTTATTTATAAATCATTTTCCTTTATAAATTTTAAAGGGCTCTGGATTTATCAGACTTTACTTCAAAGGTTGAAAAAAATAAAATAATTTTTACATCGAATTTTTCTTTTTCAATTTCTGTTTTATTCAATCATATTTGCTCTGAATTTACATTGAGTCTCTCCGGATATCATCCTCTTGGGTCTACCCATGAAGATTTCCTAGTTTTGCATAAACTATATATTTGAATATATATATATATATATATATATATATATATATATATATATATATATATATATATATATATATGATTTTATAGATTTTTACATGATTACATAAGCATATATACGTATATTATTCAGTTAGTATCACTGTCCTTGAGAAAGCTATGAATCGACATTTTCCCGTAGATCAGGTCATTGGTTACACTGCTAACGGTTATATATAACTGAGTACAAATTATCTCATGTTACAAGGCAAAGAGACAGGGACCTGCTAACTGCCAAGCGGAATGACCTGGAGCAAACAGCATCTAACATCGACCATTTATTATGCCATTGGGATGATATTATTTGGTTTGGAAATAAAGTTAATACTCTGTGGAAATCTGTGTAATTACATGAAGACATGTGCATCCGTCACTTGGTGCAAATTACATTTCAACATTTACAGAAATATCATTTTTCGAATGAGAAATATGATTACTTTATGAAATTTATCAAAGAGTCAATTCGTATTTATCGTTTACTTTTCATCTGTTATTTTATTTTTTATTTATGTTTTCATCGATGGAGATTTTAATTAACACACACGCAAACATACACACATGCAAACATACACACACGCAAACATACACACGTGTGTGTGTTCATATAATTATAATTGCACATACACACACGGAGCTTCGGATTGAGGAATCGCAGAGCCGAGTTCAAATTCCAGTCGCGTCCATTACCTTCACTTACGCGCAAATACATTCGGAAAAGTATGAATCCTTCTCTTCTTCTCCAGCTATGAGTAAAATAGCAGAACAGACTGGATCCTATAGCCTTAGCTAACAACCAGTGTAGGAGAAGGAAAACTCTGAATTCAAACTATCCTAAGTGTTTTGGGCTCCGTAAGGCACGAAATACTCGGATCATAGTGTTCTAAAGAATATAAAAAGTAATGAATTCATTTTTTTTTTGGTTCATGTCCAGCTGAAACGATTTACTATGAATTTTAATATGAATGAATACGACCTTGTCAGCCTTATTGCAATATTTTTCAAATAGGTGTTTGCCTTTTGGTCTTTTTCCTTTACTTTGTTTTGTTTTTTTTTTAAATCTAAGGTATTAAGGTCGTCTAGCAAATTGTGTGTCGGTCATGACAATAGTTGTTATCTTTTACCTGTACATATATATATATATATATATTTATATTATATATATATATATATATATATATATATATATATATATATATATATATATATTTTTATTTTCATTTATTTTTTGGAAGTGCTATCTGATGATTTGGCGTCCTTAAAATGGCTCTGGTGAAATAAATTTTATAATGGTTTATTTTTTAAAATTTAGTTATTCTGTTTTTTTTTTATATATATATATATATATATATATATATATATATATATATATATATATATATATAATTTTTTAATGTCACTGATTAATTAATTTTTATTTTTTATTTTTTGACTGTATGAAGAAATAGATTTTTTTTTTTTAAGCATTTCACCCCAATCAAGGCGGGAAGCCACTAGCATGCAAGGGGTTACAGAGAGTTGGAGCGAGAGCAAAGAGGATTGATAGAGGAAAGGATGAAGAGAAGGATAGGGGATAGATCAAGGCATATGGAGACGTCGATTGACATTACATTTGAATAGTTGGAGATTATAGCTATCAGGGAAACAGGAAAAGGGGAGGGAGTTCCACATACGAGGAGTGTGAGACATAAAGCTATTGGATTAGAAGAGACGGCTACATTTCGACATTGAAAAGGTGAGAGCGAGATGCCAGCCTAGTTGAACGCTTAAATTCATGAAGTCTGGGAACCAGCGAAAGCAGCTCATCGGAGCAGTTACCATAAAAGTATTTGTAAAAAAAGACAGAGGGAGGCAACGGCACGTCTGTGAGAGAGCGACTGCAGACGAGATGCCAGATCAGGGCCAATTACATTGCATATCCGTCTTTGGATTTTATCAAGGACCTTGAGACAAACAGAAGGGGCTCCAGACCATATATATGCAGCAATACTCCATGCAAGGGCGAATGGTTGATTTTTAGATTTGTTTCAAACTAAATTGAGAAAATCTTGTTATTTTGTATTAATAAGCCATGTTGAAGAAAGGGGACGATTTGTAATTTTTAATATATTTTTCCATATATAGGTATAAAATCAATAAAAGCCACTAAAAAAAAAACAAACTGGGCGTGGTCAGTATTAGGAATAGAAACATTAATAATAAATGAGGAAAAGGATAATCAAAAAACATCAGGTATTTTAACATCACATTTAAATTTTTTGTAAATTAACCATTGGCTGGAAGTTCATGGACAAAAGGGAGTTCTTTAAAAGCGAGAAGTGAGAGAGAAAAACGTTGCATAGAACACGGCCATTAACCAGCTCAATTGTAAATTGATGAAATTGAAAATATTTTAGAACTGCGCTTAAACTCAAATTTCTTCTCAATTTTATCAAGTCTTAACGAATATTAAAATCAGAAAACAATTACCATGAAATATTTTAAAAAAAAGCCACGGAAAGGCAATATTTATGACGGTTTAAGTATTTGAAAAAAACTGCCAATCAAGACCAAAATAAACATTTTTATTCTTTAATTTTATAAAAGAGTTCTAGGGAACCGGAACATGACAGCAATATTCTAAATAAACAAATCATTTTAAGTTTATATTCGCTATAAGATTATTTTTTTTTTTTTTTATTCACATGCCCATACTTTTGCCCAATACAAAAGAGAATATATAATTGGGTGGACAGGAGATGGCGATTGACAGTGCTTTTAATTTTTTGCAGATTAATTGTCTAAAAAAATGGAGCTGTTATTTTCAGTTTATTAAAACGAAAAAAAACATTAGCATAGAACATTTAATTTGATAAATCTAATCAGCTCAAAAATTTTAAATGATAAGATCTAGATTCAGTCTAGTAAGTTTAAATTCAAAAGTCTAAGGTACCATTTAAAATATCCTAACAATTACCATGAAAGGAATTAAGACAAAAGTCTCAGGGATGCAACCTCACAAAGTGACTGAGTTTTTGAAAGATCAGGACTAATAATATTTGATTAGAACTTTTTATCAAATAGCTTAGTTTCATGTTCTCATGTGAAACAGATTATAACTTAATAAATAAATTTTTTGAATAAAACCAAAGTTCAAAGGCATTTATAAACATAAATCTTATACGATCTTTGAACTCTTGCCAAAGATTTGAATTCTCAGTGGTTTAATGGTTAACCAACAATGAATATATGACGGTTTAAAATTATAAATAATTTTTCGATTCTCCAGGGAGAATTTAAATAAATTTCTGCTGAATTTCTCGGTGAAGGTCAGTAAATGCAATTAATACTGTTTAATTAAAACGGAACATTTACTTAAATATTTTGTATCCATAAAAAATAGCTTTCATCTCATGAAAATATATTAAGATACTTTAAAGGTAAAAATAAGAAAAAAACACTATTTACAAATTTTATAAACGTTTTGATAGATTAATATTTTTAAACGGTGAAATTAATGATTAAACGACTTGAAAAAAAGTTCTACTATAGAAAAGTGATTGAGCCTTTTTCAGAAATCGAACCAGTATTCCCAATTTTGATAGATTGATCCATATAATTAACAGAATGAGATAGATAAATCATAAACGGAGAACTGAGAGAGAAGGTTCAATCAACAAATAAAGAATGAGATAGATAGATAGATAATGAGAAGATAAATAGATGGATAGATGAAATGATTAACGATATCGAAAGCCTAGAATGGGAAGTTTTCTTTCAAACCAAAAGTTCTACCCCGACAGAAATCGAACCTGTATTCCCTATTTTGATAGATAGATAGATAGAGAGATAGATAGATAGATAGATAGATAGATCGTGATAGTTTTGTGCTTCCAAACTGAGTCTTGTTAATTACTAATTACACATTGTTATTGATTACTAATTTTGCTCTACGCCTAAAGAAACTAATTCACAGTTCATTACATTTTCTGAAGAATGAAGTAATTAAGTATAAAAAAATAAAAAAATATGACAAAAATATTTATACATGCCCTAAATTTTCTGAATCGATATTTTCATTTTACAAAGAAAATATTTCTACTTATCCATTTAAGAGATGCTATTCTTCTTCCATAAGCTGTATCCCTTCAAGACGTGGGTAATTATGGCCTTCCACATCTTCCTATCCTCTATAGCTTTTAGAAATATCTGCCTTTTTGCTATCACTCCTAATCCCAATTCACGATAGAAATCTATCTATTAAAATGATTTAAGTAATTCATTGTTTCTCAATGTTCTTCTTGCCTTAAATATATCATGTCATGGTCAAATTCCCCAAGTCTTAATTTCCCATAATTTGTCCTAGAAATTTCGATTCTCTTTCTCTGATTCTATGCAGAAGTGGCCTTTGTGTTTCCATTTTCTTTAAAAACTTCCTTATGGCTCACATGTTCAATCAATGGTATTCTGAGCATCATTCACTCAGAATCATCCTATTGTTACTTCAACCATATTTTATTTTTTTTTATCTGTGAAGAGATTCTCCTGCATTCGCAGGCAAAATGATTAATATCAGAGACAGAGCGTTTTGTAGATATCCATCGTTTTAAACGATTATCAGAAACTGGTCTCTTGTTTGCAATCAAACATTTTGACATTTAAAGCATTAAATCAATATCTCTAACATATAAATAAAAATAAATCTTCCAACTTTATCTTTATTAATCTGGTGTTTAGGAAAGATTTTTTTTCGCTCATCAGAGACGTTTTGACATTCAAGGAAGATAAATTGAACATTTAATTTCATTTGTTACTATTCTTCATTTTTTTTTTTATGTGCAGTGTCCCTTCAAGACATGTACGAGTATATAAATCCACAATTTCCAATTCTTTGTAGCTCTAAGTAAAGCCTGTTTTTTTATGTATCTCCTAATACTGGATCTGTCAACCATTTACTCATTATAAAAGCTTATCCGCTGCTTTTGATATATATTCTTTCTTGCTTTCAGAATGTGAGTGTCAAAAAAAAACCTTCTGCCTTAGTAATTTAAATTATCAATATGTTGTTTTACTGATTCTAAGACCGATTTTGACCTTTTTGTTTCTATTAAAAAAAATCCTTATTGCTCACGTGTTCAGTCTATGGAATTTTCAGCATCCTTGTTATTGCCTTAACTATGATTTTTTTTTTTATCTGTGAAGATAAATCCTATGGAGATTTTTCTGTATTGGAGATTTTCTAACGAAATTTTTCTGTTTTTTTAATGCTTTGCTTAGCTTTTGGAAGGCATCTTTCGTTTTGCAATGTTCTTTCATAGTTCGGTGTCGCATTTTCTGTCTTCTGTTAAAATCCTTGCTAAATATTTACTGTTTACGAAAAGGAAAGCTCTGTCGGTGTTCAGACGAATACGTGAACTTCTTCGTGATGAGCGTGAAACTCTCTGTTCATTTACACTAATGATTTTTGACCGACGAATCAACGAACCCTGACCACCCCAAGGCACATTAAAAACTGAATCATAAAAATGATGAAAATAGAAATCCTAAAATAGAGTAACAATCAATTTATTATTTTCAGCACGAAATACAGTCAATAATTGTGTTCCCAAGACTCATTATGGAATTTCTCGACTTATCGTAAAACCGGCGTGGCATACTAACAGGGGAAGGATTTGATTATTCTAACAATTTCTTAAAGTTTTTTTGTTTGTTTTTTTTTTGGAGAAAAACGATAAACGGTATGTCATAGATTAACAACAAAGTTTGAAACGGAATATATGAGTTGAAATATTAAATAACGGTTTATTGAAAAAGTTACAGATCAAGGAAAATTACACGAACGTTGAGCGAATCTATCGTGAGAAACAATCATTTTAGATATACATGGGGAAATAGATTTTACAAAAATATTCTGTGAATCGTTAGAGGGCAACACCACCACCATCTTATATTCATATCTTTGCACAATCTATCTATCTATCTATATCTATCTATCTATCTATCTATCTATCTATCTCATTCTGTTTCAATCTATCTATCTATCTATCTATCACACACCCGCAATCTCCCTATATAAATATATGCGTGTGTCTTTATATATATATATATATATATATATATAAACCAACACGACACCTTTTAAACCAATTGATAAAAATCAGAGATCTATCTATCTATCTATCTATCTATCTATCAAAATAGGGAATACTGGTTCGATTCCTGTCAGGGTACAACTTTTCTTTAGTAGGACTTCTCATTCTAGGCCGATTGATATTAATCACGATCTATCTATCTATCTATCTATCTCATTCTGTTACTCTCTCCCCTTCTCACTCTCTCTCTCTCTATTTATATATCTCATTCTGATAATTATCTATCTATCTATCAAAATAGGGAATACTGGTTTGATTTCTGTCGGAGGCACAATTTTTCTATAGTAGAACTTCTCAATCTCGTTCGATTGATATTAATTTCATATATATATATATATATATATATATATATATATATATATATATATATATATATATATCGTTACTAAAAATCGAAAAGTAAAACGAACAAAAAATAAAAAATAAATAAATGAAGAAAAAGAAGTAAAAGAAATTCAAAGAAACAAATAAATAAAGTATATATTAAACTATATTAAATTAGCAAATCACGAAGGCGCACATAAACACAAGTAAACATCCGAATCAACAATTATTTGCACTCAATAGCCCCCAGAATCATTCTAAACCTAACCGTTTCCGCCCACCAAACAAAAAAACAATATAACATACTACTCACAATGCATCACTGACCTGTATATATAAATTGTCGCATATGGCCTGATGATTGCATATAAGCATGAAACAGACTGTCGCCGCTGGATGTTGATTATATTTTATGACACACAGACAGACAGACACACACATATACATATATATATATGATCCTCGCAAGAATATTCTCACTCACTCTCTTTTTTTTTTCTCTCTCTCTCTACACACACACACACACACACACACACACACACACATATATATATATATATATGAAGAAATATAGTCTTTATGTGTGCTCTATATTTCTTGGATAAAGTACTCAATATCAGTGATAGAGCGTGTGTAAATTTAAAAATGAACATTGAAGTCAACACTAAGAGGCCGTTTCATGCTAGACACATTCGTCAGACTTGAATTCAATGTTCACTTTTATATATATATGTGTGTGTGTGTGTGTGTGTGTGTTTGTATGTAGAAGGACTGTATCGATTAATCACCAAATACTGATATGACCCCCCCTAATGATTTATGTTTATATCTACCTCAATACCTATTAAGCAAAGTTGAAGATGAGATTTTGGAGATGCAAGATGAATATGTATCTATCTTCTCAAAGGATTTAATAAAAATAATAACGAGAGAATTAGATGCCCTCAAAAGGTTAATTTTTGGCGGCCACAATCTTAACAACATTATATATGCAAATGGATCAGTGTTGACGGCAGACACTGAAATTAAAATAATGGAACTCCTACAGAAGGTCGTAGAGGAAAGCGGCCTAGTGTTAATTGTAAGAAGACAAATTGTATGGCTCTCAGCAAAAGGAACAGCTCAAGATGCAAAAGACAAATTAGGAATGGCAAAATTAAGCCGGTAGAAAAATTTAAATATCTATGAAGTGTTTGAACTGGCAACAAAAAATATGATACCGAAATCTGGAGGCGAATTGAAATAGAAAAGATGCCTTCGAAAAGCTAAGTAGAGTATCAAGAAACAGGAAATTTTCATTAGAAACAAAGAAAAGTGTGCTGACCGTTGTATAATATCGAAGCTTCTGCATGACAGTGAATATTGTGCAATCTCTTCACAAATAAAGAAGTGATCTGAAATACCCATTCCAAAACCAAAACAATTTATTAAAAACAGAAAAAAAATCGTTACAAAGAAAAGAAAGTTGACCTGTTATGTAATATCATCCTTCCATATGGCTGTGAATGCTGGACAATCTCTTCACAGATAAAAAAAGATGTTTGAGGCAACAACAAGTTGATTTTTCTGAAGGATGCTAAGAATCCCATAAACTGAACATGTGGGCAATAAGGAAGTTTTAAGGAAAATGTTAACAAAAAAGTCAATTCTACACAGAAAGAGAATTGAAATTACTTACGGCGCATAATGAGAAAAGAAGGCTTAGAGAATTTGACACTCATAAGCGGTACCGAAAGCAAGAGAAGTAGAGGAAAGCGAATAACGTTCTTGAAGATTTTTGGGTGAATGTTTCTCGGAACATGGATAGGAAATATACAGGGTCCGATGGATAAATTGTTGTTTAAATTACGTAAAAATGAAACTAATACTGACATCTCACTCATTTTAAGCAAAATAACGCAAAAAATATATCGAAATACTAAAGAATAAGTTTATTCAATAAAATCGCCAATGTTTTCAACCAACGGCCTCTAGACGACTTCGGAATCTCCTGCACCTCTTTTGGACGATCTCCTTGTCCAAATTGGTGTAATGCTGCCATAATCCTTGCCTTCAGTTCATCTTTGGTGTTACAAGGATTTTTGTTGGTCTTCGTTCAACTGCGCCGAACACATAATAATCAAGAGGGTTGCATCCTAGGGAGTTAGGTGGCTAGATGTAAGAGGTGATGTGATCACAGAAATTATCTAACAGCTATGACTGGATTCTCCTGCTCGTGTGGCTTGGTGCAGAGTCCTGTTGTCATACATAGGGCCTTCCAGCAGCCATCCTCTTGACCCATGGCAGCACTACTACCTCAAGTCATTTGTGTTAAGTCTAAGGCCCTGTGGGAAGATGAATAGTGGTATAACATCGCCATCAATTGTGATCACTCCAAGCATCATTCTGTTGACTGGATATATCATTGAATTTTTTCCGAATGCTCAGTCTGTCCTCAGATTAAAAGCCAAATACTCTAAAATATTCGGATTTGAGCTAATCAGTACAGCAAGTTGCTGGTGGCGTGAATTACGTCATGGTGCTCTTTTTCGCCCAGCTGACCCTATTATACTGTAAAGTAGTCAAAAATCAAAAACAATGTACGAAATTAAAATTATAAAATGGCGACAATTTATCAATCGCACCTGTAGGTAAAAAAAAACAGGCTTTAATTAGTGCTACAAAGTTGTTGTGGATTTATGCGATCGTCCATGTCCTGAAGGGACACGACACACAGAAGATGTAGAAACGCAACACATGAAATTAAATGTTCAATCTATAATTGCCGACTATCAAGAGCTCTGACGAGCAGGTAACTTATCTGCGAAACTCCGAATCGTGAAGATAAGATTGAACATTTACTTTTATTTACAGGCAGATAATCACCAAAACATGTTGACTATGTCTTAAACAATGAACAAACAAGATCCCATTTTCTCTGTGTGTGTGTGTGTGTGTGTACAAAAAGAACCGCTCCCTAGAGCTCCCTAGACACACTTCCTAGTAAAAACTAAATTACATCGAATCTCGAAACTCAGAATTTTGACATTAAACAAAAACCCGACTAGAAGGATAGACAGCCTTACGTTAATGTTCTTTGAGAACTTTTGCAGTAAAAACACAATTTCAGTTGTAAATATGTAAAGTTCATGAGGATAAAATGTGTTTATAAATTGTACACTGTTCAATTACCGTATTTGACAGCATATAAGGCGCACTTTTTTTCTTATTAAAAATGTCTTTTAAAATTCCCCTGCGTCCTATATGCCATATGTAGGTTTAAAATTCGCGAGAGTCGGCCGAAATTAGCCACCTGGTAACTCCTATTAACTTAGACTTAAGAGTAACTTTTATATACCTGTTGTCATTATTTAAAAGGCTATTATGCAGATTAAAACTGTTATCATAGATAATATTCATTATATTAATTTCATTACGTTTAATATTAGTACTTTGTTTTACTAAAATTATATGTAATAAATTCAAATCATATATTTGTAAAATATAATTGTTTTATTAAAATTTTTCTTGTGATAACTTCCGGTTGCATTGGTAGAAATACAATCAGAATTTTTATACTTCCGGTTGCATTGGTTAGGTTTGATTTGTTTTGTTTTACGGCATATCAACCTCAATGGGTTATTTAATGCCAACAAAATTTTTATTGCTGGTAATATGTTTTTCTTCAAAAATCTCTTTCTGGGAATATTTTTCCTTGAAGAATGTTGCAGTTTTTTGTGTATATATATACTAGTGAGTTAGCTCAAATGACTTTATAGTCCACCAATAGAAGATTAACCAATCAGAAGACGCAGAATATTCAATCCGTCGTGTATAAAGGCGACCATTTTTGTTTACTCTACCCGAATGTCCAGTTCCAGCTTGTCAGGCGAAGAGAAACAGGAGGACGAACTATGCTCTGCTACTTTTTACCAAAATATTCACTGCTAACCTGAACAACGCTTTCCTACTGTCTTCAAAATATTCACTGCTAACCTCTGGATTCTATACTCAAAGACGACCGTCATCATGAACAACAAAGAAATCTATAGCTGGTCATATTTGGACCTGGGAACACCAGCAATTAAGAGGTGGTTCCACGCTCCTCAGAACCTTCTGATCAGAGACCTTGTTGTTGGACGTAGTTTATCATCTTACCCTGGTCGCGGATGTAGTTTAACGTCATACCCATGACGGCCGGTTGCATTAGTATAAATACAATAAGTATGTTCATATCCTAATTATTCCACTAAGACGTTTACAAATGCAGGTTGTACAGATTATATAAAGGACAACAGCAAGAAAGAGGTTAAGCTACACTGTTGTGTACAAACTTCATGTAAAGAGCATGGAAATAGAGCAGCTGCAAAATATTTTGTCCCTCCGCCTACAAAAAATGATACGTTACTGGCGGTTGCAGGAAAACAACCTACAGGCAGCAAAGAAAGGAAACTATAACCACTGCCAACCCAGCCCCACACTGGCCTGAAAATGAAGAGGAAATTAATACGTGTGTTGTAGATGAGAGGAGTACAGGCAGAATCGTTACTACGAAAATGATAAGGAACGAGGCTAGAAGAGTAACGAAGGAAAAGGGGATTCAAATCTTTATAGGAACAGAAGGATGGTGCTATCATTTTATGAAACGGCAAGGTTTATCAAAGCGCACAAAAACATCAACTGCGTAGAGAATACCAGCTATGATGACAAAATAGTAAAGTTTCGTAAATGTGTTATACATGCTCGAAAAAGAACTTCTTTTGAACTAGGCCAGATAGGAAATATGTAGAGATTTACTTGACCCCCACCCCCACCACCACCACCACTGAGTCAGGTTATGACACAATGTCAGTTTTTAACGTGGGGACCCGAGTGTTTTCATTCGGGCCGCTAGTCCAAGCTGGTCATAGTTTGTCTAAACTGGTCAGACCTAGCCATAGCTGGTCCTGGCTTGTTTTAGCTGATCAGAGCCGATTCAAGCTAGTCGTGGACGTGATACCACCAGCCCAGGGACGAGCCCTGTGCCAGGTAAGCCCCAACTATAGTAGATATTTACTTGACCCCCCCACTGAGTCAGGTTGTGACATAAGGTCAGTTTTTAACGTGGGGGCCCGAATGTTTTCACTCGGGCCGCTGGTCTAAGTTGGTCTTAGCTGATCATAGCTTGTCCAAACTGGTCAGAGCTGGTCTTAGCTAGTCATAGCTGGTCTTGACTTGTTATAGCTCGTCCAAGCTGGTCAGAACCAGTCTAAACTAGTCGTAGCCATGATACCACCAGCACAGGGACGGATCCCGATGAAGTTCCACTAACATTTGATTTTCCACCAAACAAATTTGTGAGTATTAAGGGAGCCACGACTATGACGATAAAAATCACAAACCATGAGAGAAACCATTATACGGTTATTCTTGCATGTTGCTCTGATA
>CAHIKZ030003647.1:0-70718 GCA_903632075.3 Acanthosepion pharaonis
TCTTTTCCCCTTTTGGGCCGATTTTAAAACCCAATGAAAACCAATTTAAAAAAAAAAGATTGAAAGTACTTTCAAATAATAATCTGTAAGTGATCAACGTTTGATTAGCAAAATTAATTTCTATTATTCAAATGATCTGAAAATGAGAAATGAAAGAAAGATTTATAACACATGTAAGAAATATTTTTTAAACTCTTCAGTTACTATTTATTAAAAAAAATTAAAAATAACATAATCCATCAATCCCCACCCCAAACTTGAAGAACATAAAAAAAAGACGAAACTTACTTTTGTTTTATAAATATCATATGTTCTCTGTAAGGTTTGATGATTATTTTCTAATTCTGCAGTAGAAGCTTCTAAGGATGATAACTGTTGAGATTTCTGTGTTGAAATGAAAATAAAAAAATGGAATCAGGATATCTTTAAATATTAAATAGACACAAAATCATGTTGTCTACTTATATCAGCTGAAAAATATTACCAAAATTCTTCTTTTTTTTTTTAATGTATAATTCTTTATATATTTATTTGATACACATCTGATCTGCAGTTTGTCTATATCATGATTAGATGTAGTAGCTGTAGTCACTCAAAATGTCACTATAGTACAGTACAGGTCAACAAGAGTTTGATCGCAGTTGACAAAAATAGTCAGGTGTGATACAACCTGCAACCAAGCCTAATTATATCTTGACAATTGAGCTGCTCATTTAGGTTTCTAAATGGTACATTCACTGTGTAGGTGGCTTACTCTCTCCTTTTCACACAGCTACTGCAAGACAAACCAGTTGCATGAAATAGCATGTAAAAAATAATGAAGTCAGTCTTAGAGGTCAGTTTTAAAATGGCAGTGTTTTTTTTCTGTTTTTATGAACCTGTTAACTTTGACTACATATCCATTCTTGTTTCCCAATGAGTGAACATATATTATTGAATAGTATATACAGGAACTGTTCATAAGTGTTTGGTATTCTTTTAGTCATTTTGAAGATCCAAAACCTTAATGATAACAAAAACCCAAATTTTTAATTTTCAAATTTTTACATTCAATGATGACATCCAAAAAAGGCAATGTATGAAATACTTCCGGGTATATCAATAAGGAAATAAATTTTAAATAAATGGGTTGATAAAAAATTTTTGGAAAATTTTTAAAACATACATGTATATATATAAAATACATAATATATATATATATATATATATATATATATACATACAAAGTATATATATAAAAATAATATATATATATATATATATATATATAATAATTTTATATAATAATAATATATATATTATATATATATATATATATATATATAATAATATATTAAAATAATACATATTTTATATATAATTTTCAAAAAATATACTTTTGTTGAAAATGTATAACTACGCTGTTTTGCATTTAGTAATCTTTTCGTATATTTAAATAAACTCCTTTCTAATTCCCTGTTTTTTTTAAACCCATTTTTCAACAACCTGTTTTTAAACCCCTTTTTTCCCTTTTTTTAAAAAACCCCCCCGGGGGGGTTTTTCATCCCCCCCTGAAAACCCCACCAACCCACTGTTTTTTCACAAAAACCCGGTTTTTAAAAAAAAACAACCCCCCCCAATGGGGTTTTTTTTCTCAAAAGGGAAAAAAAAAATACACCCCCGTTTTCCCCCAAAACACAAAACCCCGTTTAAAAAATAAATAGGGGTATTTTTAAAAATGGGGGCAAGACTTTGCAACAAAAGGGGCGATGCTAATGAAATACTCACAGGGAGTAAATTTTTGGGACATACACAGAGAGTAGTTATATTGCTACACTACTGTGCGGGAAGGGCCTATACCCAGTTTTTAGAAAATTTCAGTATGTAGTAGATATACAAAATTTTACTGTTGTTGTATGTTTTTGTAATAATCATGTTGTTGTATTTGTTTTATTAACGTATGTATATTGGGATTTATATTTACTTGTTTGTGGTTCATGTATCTACTGTTGAGTAGTATTCACTGTTCTGTTGTGTAATTTTTGTTGGGGTGTAGTATTTCAATTTGCTGTAGTGTTGTTTTCTTTGCTGTTTTTGTATGTTTTACACTGTTGTATTGCAAAGGGTTTTTGGAGCCGAAATTTTTTTTGTGCAGTAGATTACGGGGGGATGAATTTCAAAAAACAGTTTGTGACAAATCACAACCATTTTATGTTTCATTGAATCGAAAATACTGGCATGATAATAAAACAACATGGGGTTGATTAAAGCAAACAGGATGGGCAATAACAAAACATGTGAAAACAAAACAAACAAAAATTAAAAATGAATGAAAAAATGGGAGTAGCTGTGAAAACAAAATTTTTTTGGGGGGTGATTTTAAAAAACAGTGTGTGTGGGGAAAATTTCTGATGTAAAACCCCCCGTGGTATCAACATTTGGGTTTTTTAAAAGTGTTATAATCTGTTGTTTTTTTGTGTGTGTTGTTTTTCCCGTATGTATGAATATATATAATGTTGTATATGTATATAATCATGGGTTTTTGTATTTTAGTTTTATATATACATGTATGTATGTATGTATGTATATACATGTGTATGTATGTGTATGTATGTATATATATATATGTATGTATGTATATATATACATATGTATGTATGTATGTATGTATATATATATATGTATGTATGTATATATATATATATATATATATATATATATATATATATATATATATATGTATGTATGTATATATATATATATATATATATATATATATATATATATATATGTATGTATGTATATATATACATGTATATGTATATATATATATATATATATATATATGGTTGCATGTATATATATACATGTATATATATAATCTAAAATCTTATCAATCGATTTACTTTAAATGTATTTAACTTATTGATGGATACTGTCCAGAGAGAATTTCACACCATAATACTGCTCCTTGTTTCCAGATGTCATCATATGAATGTCAAAATTTGAAAAATTAGTTTTTGTTATTTTAAGGTTTTGGACCTTCAAAATGACTAAAAAAGAATACCAAACACTATGAACAGTCTTTATACTATTCAATAATATATGTTCACTCATTAAAACAAGTTTGATTTATTTTCTTGTTAACTGGAGTTCCTTAAAAACACGAAAAAAAATACTAATTTCTCTTTAAATAGGATGAAGTTAAACTTTGGTGAAGGAATGAATTCTCATGAACCTGCAAAGACTTAATAATCTGTGTGAAAACAAATCAATCAATCACTGATTCTTGAGTTTACCATTTAGAAAACTAATATTTAAAGTAATATTTTAAGAACTGTGAAAAAAATCAGGTTTTTTCTTATGACATTTTAAAATCAACTGAACTAGCAAGCTAGTTAAAAAATATCCATATTATATCATATTAAATGAGCATTAGGATAAACAAATTGGTAGGGATTTGAACCAACTGCAGGGCAGCATACATTAATTATATATACAGGAGAGAATATTGTTTAGATACAAATACTTTTTTACTATTGTGCCTTTGATGAACAAACTGTGTTATTTTCAGTAAGTACAAATTATAATCTAACAACTATTTAAATTCTATTCAATATTTTTACCAAGAATCAATCAGCTTTTATAATCATTTGAAGAATGCAAAATTAATTCACATTTTCCTTCAAAAATATTCCATTTTCACTAATAAAATATAAAATTTAAAATAAACTTTTTTAATATTAAGCCCTGTCAAATAATATTCAAGGTTTTAATTTTTAAAATGCATCAAAAACTAATTATAATATTTCTAATTTTAAAATTTTTGTCAGAAAAGCTTTTAGGCCAAATTTATAATAGAAAAAATTATGAAAAACATTATTATTATTATATTATTATTATATTAGAATGCTCAGGATGGGATTTACTCTATCCTGGAAAAGTTACACATCAAATGCTCAACAATATGATGACCAAAGATATCTAACATCAAAAGTGCCAGAAAAAGAAAAATGTGTCTGATATCCAGGTATAATGATGAAGCATTGTTAGCAAACTAATAATCAAGCAGTTCAAGCAAGACAATTTATAAACTCTAAAATACATCTAAACAATATAAGGAACCTGGACAAGGTTTTACAAAATAGTTTTTACAACTGAAAAGAACTATTGAACTAAAAAACCCTAATCACCATTACAATTACTACTACAGTCAGTGAATAAAGCAACATTCATCATATCTCTACTGCCTTTTTGTTTAACCTTTCTTTCTCTTAGGGGGCAATATGAATAGTATTTGACTTTTACTTTAACCAGCAGATATACAAAAATTTTATTGACCAAAAACAAAATATAACTTTGGTCTTTTGTCTTTAGAAGCACACAAAACACTGCTCATTTTATTCAAGAATATTGCCCAGGATTCACAAATAAACCTACACTGACCACATGAGAAAATGCCACTGAAACACCACAGAAGTCAACTCAATTCTCAATTAAACATGAACTGTTTCTCCTAGGCTCAACAGATAAAGATGTGAAATAACGGAAGTACCCACTGACCTTTCACTCTTCAAAGATGTTAACATAAACAAAACTAAAAATATGCAAGTACAATTGAATAATACACAGAGATAAGCTGCATCTTCAAGAAAAATCAACAATATTACCTGATAAAAAAGATCTCACAGAACATGCATTTGACACTTGGTAGCAACTTCACCATCATCAGCTCAGCAACTTTACAAATTGAAGCTTATTCTATTAAAATTTGTACACCAGCATAAAAAACAGGCCTTAAACAAAATCAGTTCAATCATGGAGCACTGGAAAACAATAAAAATTTTAATACTAACCATAATCTCTCTTTGTACCCTACCAAAATATCTTCCAAGGCATGCTACATTTGTTTCTGACCCAATAGAAAATTATACAGCACCCTGATGACACAGTACTTCACACAAGTACATTTTCATCAACAAGTTTACACATACATCTTAACCACACTATTCAACTCTTTTTTCTTTTTCAGCCTACAAGGGACAGAGAAAACAAACATGCATAAACTTTATGGACATATGAACAGAATAAAATTCTCCCCATCTAGAAGGGAGTCTTGTGGGTTACCCTACTTGACCCCATTAAAAAACTGTCACAAAAACTTCATACACACAAAACACATTCTTTAGTTTAAATGTTTTCTTCTTTTTTAATTCATTTTTTTTCACCCTAACAATTTTTATTGTCTATGTATATCTTTTTGTTTTATTAATACGTACATTATCATTTGTTTGTATATAGTTTGCTGTTACTTAATTCATTTATTACTAATGTCACATTTAAGTCTGCAATAACTGTTATGGGAAAAATGTACCAGGAGACACATGTTTTCTACCTAAACACAACCAGAATTCCCACAACAAAACTTTAAATATAATATATAAATGATAAAAAATCTTACATCAATTAAAGTGTAATAATGGCATTTTTACTGGGAAAATCATTGAATCTTACAGCAATCATGTTCCAATGAATATATTTTCTGTAAATTTATTTTAAAATAATTTCAAATTTGAGAAAACATATTGACCTAAAACAACATTCAAGAGTTTTTTTATTGAAAATTTTTTTTTAATTCAAAAAAAATGTGTTTAGTTATTTTTTATATTAAATTTTTAATGTTTAGGATTAATCTTTAAAGTTGCAGAAGAAAGACTGGACATGGTAAAATATTTTAGATAAATTTTGAATGGACAAGAAAAAACTTGACAACTTTTTATTTATATCTTTCAATTTTATATATCTAAAATAAAATGTCCATAAAAGGTGAAATACTTCAATGTTTTCATTTGCATCTCAATGCAAATAATGACAGGTACATGTTAGAATGAAAGGAGAGTTAGTCATTATTTTTCTTTGTTAACATGCCAATAGCTTATTTTAATTTGAGTGAATTTTCAGCATAACTTTTAATGATTACAATTAATTTTGTCATCTATTAGAAATTTACTAATTTTACATATTTTCCAATAATATTTTTATTGTCCTCTCTCCTTAATAGTAATTTTTCTCATATTCTCTAAACACAGTAATCTTTTTTGCGTACTAGTGGTTTTATTACCTTGCTTGTGTTAAAATGATTAAAAAATAAAAATAGTTTAGAGATTTGCTCATTTTAATAAACATAGTTAACTTTTATTCTAATATAAAAATTCTATAAATATTGTTTTTGGAAAAAGTCTGGTAAAGGTTTAAATTTTTATATTATTTTATTTTTTCCAATTATATTTTTCTAAATTGAGAGGAATTTTAATTTTACATTTGAAAATCGGAAATGATTAATAAAAAAAAAAATTAAATTGCATAAAATTATTTCATTACTTTTTCAGACAAGATGTACAGAAAAATGTTAATGTTATTTATATTTTGTTTATCCGTATAAAATTTCATCAGTTCTTAATCAGCAACATTATTAATATTTAATATTTTTCCTTTCCAAAATGTATTGTGAAAAATTTCCAACTGGATGTTTACATCACAAATCTTGTCAAATACACGCGTAGGCGAACATGCACATGTCGATACACGACTGACGAAGGGGGAGATTGACATTTCTTTCTTTCCTGGTTTGTCCTGCTATTTCCCATAGCGCTGGAAAAGAAGAGGTTCTCATATCTTTCCCAAGGGTATGTAATGGATTCGACTGAATTGAACTCGGCTCTCCGATTCCTCAATCCGAGTAAAATGATTTTGTTGTTACTCCAAAATGCTAAATCAATCGTACTAGTTTATAAAGTGAATAAGGGAGGTAATTCCTGAGCACTTTCTATAGTTGAGTTATTTCCTTGTAAAGTTTACATCCATCATCACTATGAATGCGATATTTGCATAAAAAAAATTAGCGTAAAAATTTAATATTGTAATATTAATAAACTTTCAAATTTATGATATGCAAATATAGATTTTTTTAATAACAGCATTTCAAAAAGGACACGGATTCAATTTTAATTTTAAAATATTTAACATCTTTATCACATTTGTAAAAAAAACAAAACAACAAAAAATATTTGGCTTCATTTCCTTATTTGGGTAAAACCGGTTTCGATTTAAGTAAGTGAAATATTTTTTCGAGTTTAAAACTGATAAATGAAATATTTTTACCATGACTTTAAAAAACAAACATTTCTAAAATAATTTCATTCATTTGTGAATAAGTTTTTAAAGTTTCGCTAAAATCTGACAATTATTTGATTTTTGCAAGAATTTCCAAAGGTTTTTTCAACAATAAAACTTTGTTAAAAACAGTTAATGATAAATATCATCATGATTGCTGATTTTACAAAAAAAACAAAAACAAAAACAAAATTTCGATTATTTCTAGAAAGGAATAAAATATTTAAAAAATAATTAAATACTTTGGTCTTTCCTGTTACTAACTAGAAAATCATGTAATATGCAATTTTATCAGATATATGCAATTTTATAGAGTTGATAGTTTGATTTGAATACCATTAGGCATAAAAGTAAATATTAAAGAATTCTAATTTTGTTCTAACATCATTAATATCTGATGCTGTCTAGCAGAAACATTGTTTTTCTCCATAACAAAGAATAGACTTGAAGCTGTGGCTTTCCTATTTTCATTTTTGAAATTATGAAGTCTTAATGTTATTGCACACAATAAGATGAGAATTTCAAAACAATACAGCATTTCATATGATTTTTCATATAAAACTGATTTGGTTAAAATTCATTATTATTATAACTCTTCCAGTATGCAGTGAAAAACTTGCTGTTGGCCATGTTTTCAATATAGTTTGTTTTTAACTAATCTATACCTCATATTTGACTAGACCAATCTTGTCTGTTTATTATGCATCCATGGATTTTCTTAATGTCTACATATTAAGAATAAGATTGTCCTCTGGTAAGAGTCATGCTTTTATCAATTAAAATGAGAATCATAAAATGTTTGAAATGCTGGATGAATACCAATCAACATGTTTTAGCAATCTCTGCAGTGATTAGTTCATATTCAGTCCATTAGGAGCTGTTTCAACATTTTCTGTCTACATTTAACCTCCAAATAAAATTTAAAAAAATTAAAATCTTGTATGTAATTAAATGAATATTTGGTATATACTTTCATAAACTGTATTATTAATAAAAACATGCCAACATAATTATCAGGCAATAAAACATTTCCAAATTAAATGATGAAGCTGTTTTGACTGCAAGAACATTTTAGTACAGAACATAGAGACAAAAATGATAAATTTGTGGAATATTTTTAAACATCTCCATAAGCAATTAAAAAAAAAAAAGAAGCAAAATATAACTTTAACAGTTGGGAGGCAAAAGTGAAAATGAACTAAGTTATCAAAAAATCAGATCTTATTACTAAAAATAGAAGAGACCATAATATTGGGGAAAAGTTATTAAAACTTTATATCAAGTGTGAACCATCAGGACCCAGCAACCATTCCAATAACACTACTGATAAGTGATATAACTGTGAGTCAGCAAAGTGATGAAATGATTACTGATGTTGAATATCAGTTTACACCTACAAACAAAATCATTTTCATTGCAAGTAAAAAAAAATAAATAACAGTGCTTATATACTCATGTATATGCATTATTTTGATGATAGTATTGCATTGTAGGAAGAAATGTTTTTCACCAGTATTCTTACTGCAAATACAAAAGGTACATTTATTTTTTAAAAGTTATACCTTTAAATCCATTAACAAATATTGTAGCTTGTGCAAAAGATGGGTACCAATAATGGTTGGTTCATGCAAAAATGACATTTGTTTATTTTTGGAAAAAATTGAATTTGTTCAAACAAAATATTCTAAATCTGGAATATCATCAGTTTCTTACATTATTGTTAGTCAAGGATGAACTAATTGTATTTATTTACTTGAAGAAATATTGTAGTCATTTTCAAGTTGTTATCAACATAAAAGTAGATGAAGACTCTATTTAATGGAAATCCTTCTGAAATGGAAGTTATTTTCCAAGAGAAGATATTGTAATTATGATACTGAAAGAAAGTGAATTTCAATGAAGGTGGATACCTACAAAGTTGGCAGAATATGAAACTGTATTTAACAATACCTCTTATTTATTCTTGTGAACAAAATTCTTACCAAGGAGTGTAATCATCTGAATCTGAAAGAGAAAAAAAAAGGGCCTTGGTTTATTTCTGAGTAAAATCAAATCAAATATAAAGGATTTGATTAGCAAGCATTAACCACAATATTATTATTATTAAAGATAATTACTAATTAAATATCTTTCTTTCCTGCAGAAATATGTAATGTGATTGTTTTTTTTAAATTTTTTTTTTAATCTTTTTCGTGGGGGGGGATCCAAAACATATCATTCAGGGTTTTGTGACTTAAATTTGAATCTTTAGTTGGTAGGTGAGGGAGGGATCTTTTTAAAGTTATCAGTGAAGGCATTGATAGGCCATTACAATTTATAACTAATTTTATCAGTTATTTTGTAATAAAATGATTTTTTTAAATTTTTAAAAAAATTTTCCACTGGGGTAGGCATAATGTAATCTTTCTAAAATATGTCAAAGTAAAAAAAAAGTTGAAGATCCTGGTTTAAAATGAGGAATTAAGAAAGATCTGATGATTTAATAATTTGCAAGTGAAAAGTATTAGACTGAAGGTGGGACTTAATGTTTTAAATCCACAAGTTCCAAGAAAATTTTCACAAAATAACCAAGTTGCTACTATCTTAAAATATGTCATGAAATTAAATATCGAGAAACATCAAATTCATTTATATTAAAATAGTTTAATGATACAGAATAAAATGATTGAATGACTGTTCATTGTGAAACATTTCTCAGTAAAATTTTTACATGTTTTTTTTTTTTTTTTTTAGTAATTTCCTACAAACTAGTGTATTAATTCACAAAATAGTAATATCTTTAAAAATAATTATTAGTTACTTTCTGTAAGTATTTATCTACATTTTTATAAACTTTAACCTTTTTCCAATTTGATTTTATAGTTTAACTCACAGAAACAACACATAAATTCATAAATTTTTAATGTTAAAAAGTGTTTCCTTTCTGTGTAGATCTCCCATCTGAATGCAAAGATTATTGAAGATAGCCAAGAATTAGCAGGAAGTCAGCGTGAAACTGAAGTTGTAAAGGAAAATCTTCTCAAACAGGTAAGACTACAATGATTGTCAGATAACTATATATTGTTGCTATTTTTGCTAGTTTTTACATTTTTGAGTTTTTAAAGTGATTGTGAAGATATTTTTCAATATACTTGAAATTTCAAACATGACTTTTAAAACAAGTCAGAAGATATAAAAATTACTTAAAAATTAATCTAACACATATCTGATCAAAAATGTATAGTTCATAAAAAAATGTAAAAAATATTAATTAAAAAATAGAATTGTTGGTTAACATTAGTAATTACCTTTTATATACTTAATATATAACTATATTTCAAAAAATTAAAACTATCATTAATTAAAACTGTTTCTGAAATTTAAGCTGTTATTCCAACATTATTTATTATTTGACTTATTTCGTAGAACATTATTTTTCTACCTACCATATTTGAATTGTTAGAAATAAGTTTAACTTGATTTTTGAGTTGTACATGTCCATTATTTCTAGTCAAACTCATTTCAGTCAACCATGTTACAAAAAAAAATTGAAAATGTCTTATTTTCAGATGGAAGATTTGCAAATGCAACTTGAAGATGCTGAAAAGAGAGCATCAGAACACTGGGATCTTGCCACTGAAAAGGATATTCTTTATGATAAAGAGGTATGTTGAGAATGTATCTCTCATTATAATTCTTAAGATGTAACAAGAATTATAATTATGAGAAATACTGATATCCTTGTGGTTCTATTTGATATCTTACAGTTTAATAGTTTTCCTCGCTTTGTTATATAGTTCTTTAGTTATCTTCATCCCTTTCCTTTCATATCTTGGTAGTATATTAGGACTCCAGCCTTTTTTCCATTTGCTCAAAATAGTAAAATATGAAGTTAGCACTTAGTTTTAGTGTCATATACTTGGCACCTTATTAAATGATGCTGCTTTCAATTATCTCATTTTTAAATTTGTTTATATCAAAAATTTTATTTTATTTTTTATAAGTATACATTTAAAAATGTTAAGCATTTCAAAAATAATTATCTCTCTTTTTTTTAATTGTCATATATTGGCAGGGAAAAACTAAAAGAAAGAATTTTCAGTTAAAAAAATATATATATATGTAACACTATTTGGGTTGATGGTAATTAATAATAATAATAATTTGGAATATCACCAAAAATGAGACCATGATGAATAACTTTGCATGAAAAGGATTAAAAAAATATCAAGAACGATAGACTGATAATAAATGGTTCTCAGACAATCAAGATTTATACAATAGACCAGATGACCGTCTGAGGGTGGTGCTCAATTTGTGCAAACTGGTAAAGTGTTGATATTCTTTGACAAACAATACCTGGATCGAGAATTAGGTTAAACCAAATGAATTCATTTTGCCAGATGTCAGGATGGAAAACAATAAATTGAACACCTGCAGAATGCTGACCTTTGACTGAACAAATTGTCACCATAATGTGAGTTGCAAAAATTTCCCTGGGAAAGTATCTCTTGGGTCAAAGGTGAGAAATCAATTGCCTCAGATTTTAGCATTTGGAACCATGTTTTTTAATTAATCTTCAACTGAAAATTTGGAGGTGACAGGAAAAGAATGTTAGTGATCATGTGAAGGATGAGGGGCTGCCTGCATTTAAAAACGAGACATTTAGGATCAAAAAGGACCCAAAAATTGAAACTGTTGGGGATGGTAATAAGAAAGTAGAAGTAACCAAGTCAAATTGATGCCTGCACTCATCTCCAAAATAGAGAAGAAATTTCCCCAAATTATGGTTTTTTTAATTTTTCAGTACCAAAAAACAATGGACTTTTTTTGGAAATCAGGGAAATCACCCATAAACCTACCAATTTTGCCCGTGCATTTCGACTAGTATTAAAAATGAATAAAAAAAATCACTCAGACAGTTGTGAGTTGAGAAGGGAAATTAGAAGGTGATGGGAGATTCAGTAATCAGCAGAAACACATAGAACTCTGACTTCATTTTTTACAAAATTATGAAATCAGTAAAACAAATTTTAACCAAATTCTAAAAAACACGCTACCCACACACAGCCAGTTGTCTAATTTAGATAAGGTTTTGGTCAACAAACACCTGTATTTTTTTCTACAATTTTAACGAACCATTTTAATAAGTATTGATATAAGAATAGTAATTATATTTATATCTTGGAGTGATGATTTTTCTCAATTTATTGAACCTTTTTGCTCAACTTGGACCCGCCCAACATGAAGATACCTGTGATAAATCGATCTTGGCCTCCTTATAATCAAATTAATCACAATGTGGGGTAAGGCAGGTCATTGATCAAACCAGGATCCACCCTGGGCTGACCACGACAAAAGATTACATTTGTTGCCATTTGCCATGAACCAGGATCAACCCTGAAGTGTTACATATGTACTTTAATAAATGAAAACTATTATTTATTCATGAGCATTGTTTGTTTTTATCAGTTAATTGAACACATAATCCATATATTAGAAAATAATACTTTTATTTTTCAACAATTTTCATTTTTGTACATATTTTACAAACATGGGATCTTACCCATAATAATAATAATGGATTATTCCATACTTAATAAATACTGCACCTCAGGAGTAGGCAAGGAGTCAGTAATTCAAGTGAGTCAGTAGTTCAAGTCGAGTCGAGTCAGAAGCAGTCCGAAACAGAGTCGCGTTCAGACAATTACTGCAAGACATTGGAATAGTGATACTGGTTGAGACTACATTGTTCTCTCTACTAAACCTGATTGTTCATACTAACACTTCTACTTCTCTGTATATATTCCTGTTTGTAATATATCTGTGTTATTCCATACCTGTGTTCGAGTTCTTCTTTATTGGTTCTACCTTGGACTATCACCGTGGTAGAAGGAATCGGACCATAACAAGTGGCGACGAAGAAACCAACTCTCTACGCGGAGGACATACATTTTTTTATATCCGTCGCTCATAACAAGTGGCGACGAGGAAACCCTATAAGAGTAATACGAAACTAATTCTAAAAAAAAAAAATCTTTTTTTGTTATCAAATTTTCACTGACAAGAAAGGAAAGTTTTTTTTTTTTTGCGTAAGAAGGCTACAGAATATCAGACAAAAAAAAATACGTTACCATGGAAGATTTTAAGTCAGCCATTATGGAACTTATCAAAATCCAATTTGAACAGCAACAAAGGTACGAACAGAAACATCTGGAATTGCAAGATTATTGTTACGTGCAATGACAAATAAGGAGCAAAAATCCTAGAACGAAACAGTTCTCTCACAAGACGCTATTTGGAGTAATATCGAAGATTTCAAATACTCACCCGACGAAGATAAAACTTTTGCAAATTACTTCTGAAGGTACGAAGATCTATATGATTTTGACAGCAAAGATTAGTCAGACGCACATAAAGTACGCCTATTACTAAGAAAATTAGGCACAGGCGAATATACCAAATTCGTAGATTATATCCTTCCCAGAAAAACAAGTGAGTTAACGTTCAAAAAATCCATAAAACTGCTAACGGAACTTTTCAACTATAATACTTCACTATTCCATAAAAGATGGAAATGCTTGAACCTTACAAAAAGGACAGCGAAGATTACATAACTTTTCGCATCCATTGTTAACAAATATTGTGACGACTTCAAATTATCGGAACTCAGCGCGGACAATTTCAAATGCTTAATTTACGTCCAAGGCCTGGTTTCAACCAAAGACGCCGAAATGAGACGCAGAATACTTACTAAATTGGAGAGTGAACAAGATCTGACACTTCAAAAACTAGCTGAAGACTGCCAGAGATGCATCAGTGTGAAGAAAGACTCAAAAGACATAGAATAAGCTGGCATAGCACAGGTACGCAAAGTACGAAGGCAAACAAATTTTCCCTCCTCACAAACAAACCGAACTGATTTTTCCGCCTCCAGAACAGGTAAAACAAAATTTTCTAATTATAATCAACAAAAAAAAAAACTACCACCAAGTCCATGCTATCGTTGTGGGTCTTGGCATTGGGTTAAAGACTGTACATATCATTTAAAACTTGTCTATCATGTAAAAAAATTGGTCACAAAAGTTCTCATTGTTGGTATAGAAAAGAAAGCAGAATAAGAATTACGAGGACCGACCAAACAGATGAGACTAATATAAGAAAATATGTACAAGTTGAAATGCAAAACAGAAAAGTTAGGGTTACAGCTGGATTCTGGCTCAGACTTAACTATCATAAACCTACAAACATGGAGAAAACTGAACAAACCTGTCATGTTAAAAAAACGGATAAAATTGCTAGATCAGTTACGGGGAGAAAGATAAAATTTGAGGGTGAAATAATCACAAACGTAACATTTAACGGAATGAGGAAAAAACTAAAAATGTACGTCTTAAGAAATACCTTAAAAACCTATTCGGAACAGACTGGATGCAAAAATTCGAATTGTGGGATTTACCTATTAGTACGTACTGCCAAAATGTAAAAAAGCTTATCAACCGAGGCAGACAAATTAAAAGGAAAACTGAAAACGAGTTTTCCCGAAGTATTTTCAGCAGGTCTCGAAAGATGCAAGAAAATGGCAGCTAATATCGAAATAAAGGAAAACGTTCAACCTGTTTTAAAAAAAAAAGGAGGTAGCATTTGCGTCAATAGAAAAAAATTGACCAAGAATTAACTAGACTCGAAAATACGGGCATATTGAAAAAAGTAGAATACAGCAAATGGGCCGCACCGACGGTCTACGTCAAAAAAGAAATCAGGATAAATTCGAGTTTTGATGATTTTTCTACAGGTTTGAACGCAGCAATAAAACTACCACTATCCTCTACTCAGTCCAGAAAAGTAAAAACTAAATTAAATAGAGAAAAAATATTTTCAAAATTGATTTAAATGAGGCGTACCTGAAAATTCCATTCGATGAAGAAAGTTCAAAACTTCTATGCATAAATATGTAAAGGATTGTACAGATACCAAAGACTACCATTTGGAATTAAGGTCGCGCCGGCTATATTCCAACAGACAATGAAGACGACTTGCCGGACTAGATGCAAACAATTGCATACCTGGATGAGGTATTGATGAATAGCGAAATTTTGAACAACACTGATATAACAAGACAAGAATTTTAAGAGAATTCAAAAAATGGATTCAAAGTAAAAAAAGAAAATAAAGTGTGATTTTTTCATGAAGGAAATTAAATACCTTGGAAAAAGATAGATCAAGAAGGTATACGACCAGACCCTGAAAGGTCTTTGCAATTAAAAAATGGAGGTTCCTAAGAATATAACAGAACTACAAAGTTTTCTTGGATTCGTGAATTACTACCAGGAATTCATAAGTCAAATGTATAAAACTTCGAAATTTAAATTATGCACCACTGAACGAACTGCTAAAGAAAAAAAAAAAAGTTTGGCAGTGGACATTCAATGTAAAGGAAAATTTGAAAAATAATCAAGACATTAACACTGGATTTATTTTTGGCACACTATGATCCTAAACTAGAAATTATTGTAGCAAGTAACACAGTCCTACGCACCAAAAAAGAAAATATCCAGGAGAAAAAGTTTTTTTTAAGGCATATAAAAATAATACCTCTTACTGGGAGCAAGGGATAATTGTGAAAAGAATTGGTAATATGATGTACATAGTACAAGGAAAAAAATTCTCACACAGAAGACACGTAAACCAAATAAAGAAGAGACCGTTAGAGGATGCTAACGGTTCACCTCAAGAAGAGGTATTGGACACGATTTTCGACACATTCGATATAACAAGACCACAAATAATGCCAGAACCAAGAAAATCGTCTAGAAAAAGAAAATTTACTGAACATTTGGAAATAGATCCAAAGAAAAAAAGATATTAAAAAAAACCCTGCTACTCAAACGCCTCGGAAGGGGCAGGTGTTATGGGATATTACCCATAATAATAATAATAATAATAATAATAATGGACTATTCCATACTTAATAAATACTGCACCTCAGGGTTTCAAGGAGTCGTTTTCTCGACCAACTGTTCGGTTGAACTCTCTGCCTTCGGGCGGGGAGGAACCCGAAGGAGGATACGCCGAGGGCGGAGTCTCGTTCGGGGAGGTAAAACCGGCCCTACGCCCGTTAATACGGGTTCAATGGGTATATTTTTGGCCGAGACCACGGGCTCGGAGAACCCACAATAAAAACGGACCTTATGTCACATGCTGTCCCAGTGGGGGGTGACTGAATATCATCAGTCAGTAGTTCAAGTCGAGTCAAGAGTCGAGTCAGAGGCAGTCCGAAACAGAGTCGCGTTCAGACAATTACTGCAAGACATTGGAATAGTGATACTGGTCGAGACTACATTGATCTCTCTACTAAACCTGATTGTTCATACTAACAATTCTACTTCTCTGTATATATTCCTGTTTGTAATATATCTGTGTTATTCCATACCTGTGTTCGAGTTCTTCTTTATTGGTTCTACCTTGGACTATCACCGTGGTACAAGGAATCGGACCATAACATTAACCTACAAGCAAATTGTTTTAAAGTAACTGTACACACAGTTGTTTATATTTTATCACAAGGCTCCATAAATGTTAACGGTATACAACAACTTTATAAGTCATTTAATGACAAAAAAAACCAAACTTTTAAAAAATTGATTGCAGTTACAACTCTTCATAATTTCAGTTTTCTCCCTCTGCAATCATTTTCCTTTGTAACTGTTTTGTCAATGCATAGATGTAATTATTTTGTATGATCTTTCATATGTGATCAAACATCTTTTGCTTATCAATGTTCAGCTACAATTAATCATTCATCTCAGAGATGCTACAAATGCTTAATAAACCAAGTTAAAAAACAGCTTAAAGAAGTACTGATAGTATAAAGACGAGATTATCGTTGATAAGATGAGCGTTGATTAGATATGAGAAGCATCCAAGATAAAGACAATAATCAGAATCATGTAAATAATTAAAATAATACCACCATTCTATCGATGAAAAGTTGAATATGTTAAACAAGATTTGAATAATCTTCGAAATAATGTTTATGACTTCATTAACTTTTTTTAATTAAACCCAAAAATTTTAAAAGACGTTATAACGCCTACTTTGAATTTCTTCGAATTGTCCTTTCATGTTGTTTACATTGTAGAATCATTGTCGAAATGGGAGAAAAATCATCAAATTCAATCATGAAACGTTTCACTGTAAACAGATCTTGAAACGCTGGGCCCATGGCTTTTGCCTATTGTATCAGTAAAAAACGATTTTGGTCTGTATGGAATGTGGACATAATACAATTTCTTTTTTTTCAAACAAGTCTGTTTTCATTCTTGCAAAATAGGTTTTATTGAGGAGTTTATTTTTGCCTTGTTACTTCGGTTTTGTTAATTATTTGTTTATTTTCATTATTAGATCAGTACCGGAAATTTGATTCTTTTGACAATAGGCATTTCTTGTATTGATTTGGCACTTGGACAGCCTTGGTATTTCACCCAAATTTTGAATTCAATATAACACGATGTCCTTTGTATTGTCAGAAATATCTCAATATTTATATAATAATTTGGTGATTAATGGGTTATCGAAATTTTAATGCCCTTAATGAAACTAATGAGCCTGTATTTCTTTTTGGGGTTCTAATTCCACAATGGGTTTGAAATCATGTATAGTTGTAACTGTAATCAAGTATTTGCAAGTTTAATCCGGTTTGATATTTTCAGGTTATGGAATTTTCTTTTTTGCTTATCGATTCACGAAAGAGCGTTTAAATGCTTATGTTCCTTTGGCCTAATCCAGGTTTTTGGTGTCAGGATGGTCGTTGCCAAAAAAAATCCCAAGTGTGCATACAAATTGATAAGATGAATATGCAGAGAGCTTCAAAGAATAATGATCAGCTTTTACTCTTTTCTAATGCAACTGCTATCAGAAAAATGCCATTGTACATGTATCGAGTTAGATATCTGGCCCAAAGTATGGCAATGTAGGTACCCAGTGAGGATCGAATTCACTACTCCGTCGTAATTGTTCTAGAGAGACAAGCTTGCTAATCCTTACACCGCCTCAAGGAGCCCAAAGGGACATGTTTATTAAATTTTGAAAACTGTTATACAATCTTTTATTTCTTGATTGTGTATGAACTACTTGAGTAGCTAGGATAGTATTTTATGATCTTGTTTTTTCGTCTTGTAAACAGGAAGATGCTTATCTGTTTTGTTGATGCTGCTGAACTTAAGATTACGATAATATGATTGTCTGTAAATCTTGAATGGAATTTCTAACTGATGTTCCATTTGGAATCTGAATTATTTCTTCGTATTTCATTTCCTTGAAATCGTATTTGGATTTCAACATAACATGGTGGGCAGAGAAATAAGGGTCACGATTCTATTTTTTTGGTAAATTCAAACATCTTTTCCCTTCCGTTTGATTTTCAGTTTTATATGCTTCAACATAGATTTAACTGCTAATGAGCTGAATATTTGAATTTTTTGATAATTTGCAAGTTTTTCTTTTATCATGTATCTTCGTATTCACTTTTTAGGTAGGATTTTCTGTCTGATACGTAAATGAAGTTGCCTTAGTCCAGTTTGGTGCATATTACTACTTAAATTTTTTTATTTGCACCCTAATAGGTATTTTCTGTACTTTCATTAGCTGGGTGGCTTTATTAAATTTGGCGCGTAATTTTTTCAGAGTTAGGAAAAATGATAAATTAATAAGTATCATTTTCAAAGAAAAATGCATTGTTGCACTAAGGATATATATGCGCCATCAAAATTCAGAATTGATCATAAAGCATTTTCTGTATTTGGCAGAAGTGCAAGAACTTTTAAATGGAATCATATTTCAAAAGTTGTCTTAAGTGATTGTTATAATTAACGTTAGCCTGTGGGGATGTGTTTAGATCTATTTAGATCAACATTTTAATCTACATAGTGAATGGTTAGTGTTGTGCAATGATTTAAGTCATTGTATAGGAAATGGATTTAATGTCCGTGTTGAATGAGATTTTTTAATGTATTACCCCACCACTTAAAATACAATTTATGGTTCTCGTTACATACTGGAATATTTATTTATTTTATTTTTTTTTTTTTTTTTCCCATTTTATTTCAACCGGTTACAAGACTTCGACTATAGAAAATTGCTTAGGGAAAAAAAACGCCTACGGATATATTAAAAAAATATTTAGTTTTATTTAAATCATCGAGGATAAGTATTTAAATGCTAGGAATCCATTGGAAATTTGTAGCTCAGTAGTGTTTGAAGAATAATAGCAACAGACAGGCATAGGCCAAAGTTTATTAGTTGTCGAATTAAACGACTCATATTTTCATACTATTCAAAGGAATTTTTTTATATGGATTTAATTAGACAGTTATTTGTTAAGGGATTTTTAGAATGACAGTAATTATCCTAGAAAAACTTAGGAAATCACATCGTATTTCTTCTGTAGAATAAATAATTTTTAAATATGGTTGGGATAGTAAATGTGACTAAATTAATGGGTTAGTGAAAATAAGGAACAAGACTATGCGCTATTCAGCCCCAAAGATCCCAACGGTGGGTTTCCCGTACGATCACCAAAGTTAAGCAACCTTGAACCTGGTCAGACCGAGATGGGTGAGAATACTAGCTTTTATTGTGGGTGGTATAATAGATAATGATTCGGGATTGTTAGTCGGAGAGCCGTATTCTAATTCCATTCGCGGTCGTTATATACACTTACGCGCAAATACTCTTGAGGAAACCTTTTTTTTCTCCAGCTATGAGTTAAGAGGTTAGAGTTGTATTCCTAAACCATTGTTATCTAAAAAAATAAAATAAGATTGTCAATTTACAAAAATATTTAACTTTCGGCATAAAATAACCCATAGAGGCTGATATGCCGCTAAAACAAAAGCAATCAACTGAGGTTGGAACAGGTTAATGACAATTACAGCAGATCTAACCCTAACCTTAACCCTAACCTCAATCAGTGGATGCAAAGGGTTATACATGACGGACATGCTACAGAATTGCAATTTCATTAACTGGATTTTTACATTTCTCATTTCATATGTGCCGCTGACGAAGGTCATGTAATCAAGTCTGTGTGTCACTTCCTGTCAAGTGGAGGTCAACCTTAAACAAAATAATGCCATCGGCACTTCTACTCTAATTTTCTTTCACCTCTAACTAAATCTTGCAAAGCCAAAAGGTAACAGGGAATGGATGAAGGTTCTAAACAGGTTTGGTGAAACTTGGAATCTTCTAGTCCTGAACCTTCATGTTGGCGGCGATTTTTAGTTATCAAAGCCGTCATCATAAAGGAAACGATCAGTAAAGAAGAAATTTAAATACAAGATAAAGCCGACGCAAAGGGAATATTCAATTTTACATTAGCCATCTACTAGATTTAAGTTAATAGCAAGATTCTTCCATCTAAAAAGAATGGGTTTAGTATAGAGCTTAGATAGCAATTTCTCTAATTGTTTATGGCTTGGAATAAACTACTTGCAAAACATCATTTAAAAAATTGACGATGTGTATGGCATTTGCAAGAAATTTTTTAATCTTTTAATATTTAATATATAAAAAAAAACTAAAAAATGCGTTTTACTATGAAATCTTTTACTTAGGATTGCTTTAGTTGCAACATTTAAGTATAAAATGTTTTTGCGTATAAAAAATGAAAAGAGAAGAGTTGATAACCTCCCACTTTCTTTCATTGTTAGATAACCCTCTCCATGTAGAGGCTTTGTTCCGGGATAATCTTTTGGCGAAACGGAGAAGGCCAGTCATTAGTTATAGCTGAAGTGATTAAAAACACACAATGGAGATTGGATACAATTTCTGATTGTTTCTGAGGAGGTGATGAAAAGGTTCTTGGCCAGGGTTCCATAGAAATTAGTAACTGAATCGAGAAATTCTCAGAAGTTTCAAAATCAATATATTTTGTTTGAAGATTAGATCTGTTATTTTATTTTAAAATGAAATGCTTTATGACTGTTTTACTTTTTATTTGAGAGTTTAGATCAAAGATAATAGGCTGCCATCTTGATTTTAAATTGATGTTTCTGTACAAACATCAACTCCTAATTTTTTACCTTCTTTCAATTTTGATTTGCTTTATCAATTGTTTGCTTGCTTGCATGATTGTTGCTGTTTCATATTTTTCAACATTTATCTTTTCATTGCAAACTTTATTAACTCTGATTGTATTATTTATCTTGCACTAATGTCTTCTAACTCATCAATAACTTTTCAATTTAATTGACTTTATATGCTTGTAAATATTAATCATCAGTTATGTCACTTAGTTAAAATGATTTTCTGAAAAAACTTTGCTGTCATTAATTATAACAGAATATAAAAAAAGGAAAACACCACTTTCAACAGTTCATTTTCTATAATTGACCATATTTTCTCCAATTACAATTGGTCTCACTGATTAAAGTAGGCTATGAGTTATGAAGATTCTTTCCCTAAATCTAATTAACCTCACAGTAACTATTAAAAGAAAAAGATTTCCTCCTTCTTGAAATGCCTAAATTAACAGACAGCTACCTAATAATTTGTAGCTCCTTCCTTTGCCTGAATAATAGTGGTTATATGATGTTGAGCCTATAAGGTGTTAGTCATTGTATGGCTACATCTATCCAGGCATGTTCCAGAGCTGTTCGTAACAGTTGTTTCCTCGATGGGACAGCTGAAAATTTAGTAAGGTCTGTAACATGTCTTGTACATGATCAGTAGGTTTAAATGTGGTGAGTGTGGGGTGGTAATGGGACAGTGGAATGTTTAGAAGTTAACCAAGTTTTCTTGAATCCAGTTTATTGTCAGCCATACATGATGTGTTACATTATCATGTTGGAACAAACTGTCACCACCAGATATTTTGCAACAAAATTTCTGAATGTCACATCTAGCTATTCAATTATTGGTTCTTGTAAATTCCAGCATAACACAACCATTGCCATTAGAGAGCCACTGCCAACTTGTGCATCATGATTGATTTGATTCATTTGGTTTTCTCTATGCATGAACTCAAGGAGCTAAAACATGACTTATCTTACCAGAAAACATTGCACTATCCTTCTACAGACCAATGTACTCTTCTAGAGTTTGCACAATTGAATTGCATTAACTGATGCTGTAATATTAATGATTGTATCCTTATTGGTCAACAACTACGAAACTCTTAGTTTCAGTATGGTGACTGGTGTGTTCAGTGGCACCAATATTCAATTGGGACGTGATTTAATGATTTTATGGAATGGTTATCATCTTTGTCAGGTATTGATGGGACCATTCTTGCATCCCTTGTTGGTACCTGCAATTTCATATGCTGTGACATCTGGGAATCACATATTTCTGGTGTACCCTTGCTACTGTTGCCCTATCTTGAAAAAGTTGTCTAGCTTTCTGATCCCAACAATCATTCTCTGATTAGACAGTGTTAAATCTTGTTTGCATCTCAGATAAACTATTTTTTTCTCCTATTACATTATATATACATCATTTGACTGAGTACCTTTCTACAAATGGTGTTATACTGTAGTCTCTACTTTTTTTTTTTGCACTTCATTTTAAAATTCTATATTCTTGGAGTACCAAAATCAAGGGAACTAGAGTTTGCATTTAATTTAGCCCAAATCAATAAGAATATCATTGTAAACTTCTACTGAATAATAGAAATCTTTAATAATAATTTAAAATGTTCATATAAGTATTGAATCTATGCTCATGCTCTAATTTGATCAGGAATCATTAGATATGTACGTGCATATTTACATGTTTGCATATACACTAACAGAAAATAAAATTCTAACACTTTGAAAATGTATTTCAATTTACTCATGATTAAACATACAGATAATATAGTTGAATTACAGTAAATGTAAAACATCATTATGTGAACAGGTTCCAAAATAAGGGCTGTATTAATAGTATTCAATCCTTATAGTAAAACATTCCATATCTCTTGCACTCATTGATGCAATACAGTAAGTGTTTGAAAGTGAGTTTACAGAATAAGTCAAGCATTGTCCACCTCATGTCCTATACATTTAAAATGGTGGACAGGTTTAGTGATTGTTCCATTCCGAAAAGTTGTCAAACATCATGCAGAGCATGTTGAGTAACACAGGTATCTTGTGGATGGGCATTATCCTACTGGAACAGCACTTCATCTTCTTGTTATAGGAACAGGTGCAGAATTGAGTGAACTAAGTTTTGGACATACATGGCACCATACAACATTCCCTCCATAAGCACCAAAGTTCAACAAGTGTTGTAATTCATCACCTGCACAAATCTCACTTACATAAAGAACCTACTTTCATTACTGAACACTACACAGTATCATTCAGTGACAGCACTATTAATGTGCATGATGTTGTTGCTCCATGCCTCCTAGAGACATGCATGGAAGTAAACAATTCCTGTTCAGTCTGTGTTGAAATTAGAACTGCATTTGCTGTGATCTGTGCGGTGTATGCTGCTGCCTTTACAAAGTGTCAATCTTAGTGAATTTTTACTATGTGGCTATCTAGAACTTGGTCTACAGGTGTAGGAATGTCCACTTGATCATTGTTGCCAACATCAAAACACCACCAATGCATCATATCCAATATGCACTGCATTTTTCCATTCTCTTGGAGGCCTGCAATCCCAGTTCTTAAAAAATGGAAACTTACTAATATAAGTAAATGCTTTGTTGCTTATACATCTTTTCTTTATTACAAACTTGAAATATATTTAACATTAGTAATTTCAAAGTGTTTTTTTTTTTCAATAATAAACAGTTTAGATATATAACGCATTGTTTATATTTTTATGGCTATCAATTAAACAAACTTGCAAAAGAATTTTCATTTCATTGATTTATAAGGAAAAATAACTTAAATTTTGCAAAATAAAAATTGATTTAATTTTTTGTCTTGTAAAATATGTTCTACTTGAATGTATAATTTTTTTCTTGCTTTTTTTTAGAAACAAGCTCAAAATCTACTAATACAGCAAATGAAATTGGACCATGCCAATGTGGAAACCCGCTTACTCAGTAAGATAACTTCCCTTGAATGTGAAATATCAGAGGAACTTGCTTCCAAGGAAGCAATAAGGATTTCTACAGAGCAAACTATAGTGAGTTCATTATGATAAACATTACTAGCTTAGCAAAGTTTCAAGACTTAAATTCTTATATATTCTAATTTCCTTTATGAAGTGTACTGGTTGATTATTTTGTGTAGTATTTACATTTACCAATGTAAAGCATCAATTTGCTTATGGATAATTTTAGCACTTTTTCATTGCATATATTCTGTTTATTACGTAGATTCAACAGATAAAGTAATTGCAGTATAGCCTTACTAAACATTTGAAAATTTAGCATTTAATAATTATTTATAATGAATAGAACTAAAAATATGCCCATTATCAAAGGTGTTGTAGAGGATAGGACATGTAGAAAAGTGTAGTCAAATTTTCTAAGTCTGATACTTGCCATTGATGAGCAGATATAAATACTAGGAGGTTTGACAAATGACATATTATATGCCTCCAAATATACTGCTGCTTGTGGTGGTTTCTTGATTGCATCTTTTGAACAAAAGCATGAGTAATAGTCTTTCAATTCTTTTATTATTAATAAAATATTTTCTTGATTGGATTGATTGGAGAGATATCTGTTATGTATCATTTTAATTGATCCACATACTTGCTTAGATCCAGTAGCTCTGTATCTAGTTGAGATGATACCAACTGATCAGGTTGTACAAGTGTAGTTCCATATACTAACTTTGTTACAGAACAACTTTTCAGTAGGGGATAGATTTTGAGCAGGACTTTAGAAAGCAGATCCTACCAGCAGTTAAGGGTACAGTTGTACTTATATTACAACTTTCAGATGATAATGGAATTTCTAGGTCATACCATTGAGCTGGGAATGATAAACCATCTTTTTTTTTTTTTTTTTAACAATTTTATTTGAACTTTCAAAATAGAACTTAATTCCTAGATCCATAGAATTAATAAATAAATAATCATTTAAAAAAAGAAAAATAGGAAACTGATTACATTTTGAAAATTACCTAATTAAATTTGTTTTTTTATGGACCTGTCTTGCAAAGTTAAACTTATTCAGTTCATTTTTTTTTTTTATAAAATGTATCCAGTTTTAATGCTTTGAAAGAAAAAAAAAATTCAATTTAATCCCCAAATCCCAATTATTTGAGAAATTATTACCAGTCACATATGTAAATGACCATTAAAATGAAAACTGGACACTTTAAAAAATTTATTTTAATTTTTACAGACAAACCCAATTTAAATGACTAAGAATATATCCAGTTTATATATATATATATATATATATATATATTTTATGAAATGAATTCTGCTCAATGGTTTGTTTTTGAGTTAAAGAGGTTTTGAGCATAAGAGTTTGGACAAAATACAATAAGTACTTTATACAATTTAAAAAATATTTCATTAAAGAAAATATCAGAAAAAGATTTAAACTGTAATATACATCATCTGTCTGTTAGTCCCCGAAAGTTTGTGGATGACTCTGAGGAGGTTGATGGGGCAATATTGTGACTGAGTGCTCACCCACATTCGTGTAAACAAGGCTTAAAGCTGACACCATCCATTGGAAACATTTCTCCTTCAGTTAAACAGCTTTGCCAAATTTGGAGGTAGCAAAGGTTCTTAAGAACAACTACAGTGATTTTATCTGAATTGAGTTGCATTCATAGAGTCAAGGATTTTGATAAGTCTGGAAACTTACCAAGCCAAGGTAGAAATATCACAAAGCTTGTGCGCTATGAGAGGGAAGTTACATAGGAGATGGCTCCTTTCATCTAACATGGAGTTAGTGGCAAAGTTAATTGCAAAGAGATTAGTCTTATCTAACAGGAATGAGATAACCTCATTATGTTAGAAGGTATTGACGGTTTGCCTCTATTGAGAATCATGTTTGGGATTTTCCAGAACTTGAAGGATGCAATTTTTTGCAAGTTTTAACTTTGGCTTGGACTGCCTGTGCATAGCTGCTTTTTGAATTTTCCACAACTCTCTTGCACTGGTTCCAAATGAGGCAAGAATTCTTAACACTATTCTTTCTGATAGAGAGGGTATTAGTGATTACAGTGAGTTATGGCTGCAGCACATTCAGGCATAAACCAAGGCTGGCTATTTGGCATTTGTTGGTATTTTTTGTTGGGGTTAAAACTTTCCATGCCAGAGAGAATTTATTCAGAAATGAGGGAGGCTGTTCTGGAAGTTTTATTTTTAAAGAAAGCAAAAAGAGGATCTTCTTCATTGTAAAATCTGAAGCTATCCCAATGAGTTTTTGGTGTCTGTATATTGCTCTATGAAATGGATGATGTCTTTGGTTTGGCATAAACTTTGACATGAGTGGCCTGAAGTGGAACATTGATCCGGGTAGGAGGTGAGGAAGAGGTCTAAAAGTTTAGTATGATGCTCAGCTATATCAGGAACACAAAGAGGCTTATGCTTGATCTTGGTCAGTTCATAAGCAAAAGTCATGACAGTAATTCTTTTCCTCATCAGTTATGTTTGAGTAAACTAACCACTCCTTGTGGTGAATATTGAAATCACTACAAATATGAATGCTAGCTTTGAGGGACTGTGAAAGAGGATATCAATAATTTTCTCAGCTATTCTGTTGAACATTATAATACCATCCTCTAGTGGATGATAGACTGTGAAGACAAAAAAAATGCTACAAGGGCCACTTGAAAGAGCCCAAATGGGAAGTCCTCATTTTTTGGGTCCCTGCCACAGGGGAAATATTCCTGAGCCATGTTAATTTAAAGGGTCTTCTTTTGTAAGTAGGAGCAAGTATACCCAGGATTGTGAATTCTTAAACTGGAATAAATTGGTTGAATCCATTTTCAGATATGAACATGAGGTCAGGTTTAACCACTTGAAGATGTAGTTCAGCTTCTGGATAGTTGGAACATAAAACCCTTATATTAGTGTAGGCAGTGGAGAAATAGGGGTCTACATTTTGCATAGATTATCTGGGTTTGATTACTGTGTGCATTATCTTTTCTCATATTTTGGTATAAGGCAGTGAGAAACTAAAGCAGTGAGGCAGCAACATCCCCAAAAGGTATATGTAAAAAAGAAAAAAAAACAACCTGGATTAATTGCCAGAAAGGATAGCTGTAATTGTACACTTCATGATTTCATCAAGATGCCCCACTCTTGATGGTCTAGATTCTGTTTGTAAAATGGCAATATAGTAGTTCCAATATTATTCACATGCTGATAGGATAGCCCTCTTAGGATTTTCTCTAAGGTTCAAATCCATGAATATCAGGCTGAAGAAGTGTTAACCTCCAACACTCTTGATGAAGAGACAAACAATCCAGGATTGGGAAGAAATATCATGCCAAAGCTCAAATCCAGGCATCATGACAACTTGCTCAATTGTGAGGATTAAAAGATCTACTAGGAGAAGTGTGAGGGGATTACAAAGACTGCTTGGAGATACAAAATTCTAGATTACACCAGGAGTTCAATACCTGCTGTCATCAGCTTCAAAATAATTTTGTTTTAATGTTTTTATACTGTTTCTTCACTCAAAGAAAATATAAGTTATGTATGTTGTTCATTTTGCATATGTAAAATGAATTGATGGCAAAAATGTTTAATTTTACTTTTTTCTATTTGTTTTTTTAAGTTTATATTGTCATTGAGAATTTATTTTTCATATATTTTTAGGCTCGACTTGAAGAAAAAGGGGAAGAACTTTTTGCTAAGCAATTACTTTTGCAGAGAAAAGTCAAAACATTGGAAGACGAAAATAAAGATTTACGGGTAAGCTTTCTCTAAAAATCTTATGCTTCTTAACCATTTTCTTATTGTTGTACAAGATTCATTTTTCATGCATCACCTATATTAGTTTCAATATATTCTTTAGTTTTTTTTTTTCTATATGGTACAATTCAAAAATTAATTTCTTGTATCTTGATATTCCTATTATACTCTGATTTATTTGATCTAATGTCACCATCTTAGTTCTAGTCTCAACAGTTCAGCTGTTATATCCTCTAGCCATCTTTGTATAGTGAATATTCTAGGGCTTAAACCTTCCATTGAGAATGTTTATAAGTAAAAAAACAGGTCCCAAACTTCTATCACTCTATTGTCCTATAGTGCAAGGTTTCTCCATCTAGTGTTTGTTGTCAATTTCCTCTAGGATAGATTCCTCTATCCAGGTTGTCAGCCTTTGAGGTCTTCTAAACACTGAGTTTACATAGCCAACTCCTGCCACCAGTTTACATCAAGGTAGATCCTGATTGGCTAATAATGCTGCTATGTAGATTATCTACTAGCGCCACCATTCTCAATCTTTTTCTTCTCCAACCATGCAATTGATCAATGGGAGATAACTCAATTATCTTAACAATCTCCCTCTCTTTAGTTTCTTGAGGTGCCAACCAATTTCAAGGCATCCATCAGGGCATCTGGAGATACACCCCTCTTGGTCAATACATTAGCCAGCTGGTGGGCTGACTGGACCCAAGATACCACATGGATCTCCTTTTGCTCAATCATGTCCATAAGGACAGATATATCAATCCCGAGCATTTTATTTTAAACTAGTTTTGTGAAGTACACAGACTCAACATGGGATTTCACTGTTAACATAGCATTTCACAATAGGTGAGTACTTTAGGTATATTCCTGCTTCAGCAGCATCAAGCAGGACCAAAGTTTCTGCAGCCATAGCAGATTTCACAACTCATTGAATGTGTCTCGACTGCCATGTCAATAAACATATTTCATTGTTACTGAGGACGATGACATAGCCTTCTTTAGATCCTCCTCCTCCTCCTTCCAAATTACCAAATGATGCATCACTAAAGTATTCAATCACCAGTTCTTTTATGTTACCCAAAGGAAAATACTTTAAGTTGATTGTCCTTTCCTGTATTTTATTTACTATTTTATTTGCTCTGTATATATGTTCAACCTGTGCCACCCTAGTTGCTCCACTCTGCTCACACGCATCAAAAGACACATCAGGACATGCTTGAACACTCACCCAGTTCAACCCACCAACAAGACACTCTTTGTTTTCTTCCAATTATGTTTATCATTTCTAAATTGTTTATGTAATCTAGTTGGTGAATTTTAATCCAGTCTTTCTTCTGTACATTATTCAAGCCAACATATTTAAAACTGTTAGTGCTATAAGTTCCAATGGAAAACTTCTCCTTAATTGATTCTACAAACAAGGATGTGAACATTTCTGTTCCTGACCAAACATGAATGCATACAATTCCAAGCAACTCACCATCAACATTAAGATAAAAGAATGCAGGGTCCAACTTTAACACCATCATTCCAGCTTCCAAAAATACTTCCTTTAACTTAAGGTAACATGTTCTTGCTACATCCCCTAGGCCATATATGGTTTTCTTCAGTAGCCACAACTGTCCACTGTAGAATTCTTTTGGAGGTTTAAATAAATTTTCCTATTAATCATATTTTCTTGTAAATATGCTGCTCTGATATCCAATGAATTACATTTCCAACCAAAGTTGGAGACCATTAATATTGTAAGTTTTAAAGAGTCTTTTACTATTCATTGCTATCTCCTGTTTTTCTTCAAAACCTCTTGCTACTAGTTGAGCTTTCATTATTTTTATTCCCTCTTTTATTTTTTTCTGTGACCATCCATCTCACTGATATACATGGTTGCCCCTCATCTTTTAACATCTTGTACTTCTTCCAATTTTCAATCTCTGCAGCCTTTGCATTGAATAATTCATTGACCATAGAAGCCTCCAAGTCATCCTCCTCTTCATCAACTTTCTGTCACTCATCCACATGATTTTCCAGATCAATCCATTCATCTGTTTCTGTATGAATCCTGCAAATATTAACACAGTTTTTGTATTAACTTGTTGCTTTTCCAGCATGCGAGAGAACTTTTGCAGTAAATTTTCCACTCCCATCTTTTAGGGAACATTTTATGTAACTGCTGATCTTTGGAACATTAACCTTCACATTTTTTCATTGTCATTGTTTTCTTCCCTGTCTTCACTCTGGATGGTATTATGTTCATCATCTCCCTTGTTAGTGTTAGGGTCAGTTTCTTCTTGTCCATCATTTTCTTTAGGGATTTCTAAAGATGTCTCTTAATTCTGCCATTCAATACTTTGGAGTCTACAAATGTGGATTCTATAATAGGTACCACCATGTTTAACCAGTAACTGTTTCCTGTCATGCCCAGTTACAACTCCTGGCCTATGCCATCCTATCATTTCATTTCTTTTCTAACATACTCAGTCTCCATTTTTTAGTGATTCTAGGTCACTTTACAATCTCAATTAGAGCTTAATGTATCCTCTCATTTGTTTTATTTTTTATAAATTCTTCTCTTGCCTTGTGCATGGCATTTAAGTTTTGTTCTAATGTTAATGGTGTGTCATTTATCACATTGGGTAAAGTTGGATTTCTTCCAGAACCCAACTGATTTGGTGAAAACCCACTGAAATTATGCAAAGAATTTCTTGTAGCTACAGCCCAGGACAGAGCTATCTTTACATTACAATTAGTTTCCTCAAGAATCCTTTTTCCACCTTTTGATAATATTTGATTCAGCCTTTCACAGGTACCATTACTCCATGAGCTCTGTGTTTAGAAGCCAGATACTAAATGTGTCTCCCAAATCTCTCATGGATTCATCATTAAATTCATCTCCATTGTCCATTAGGAAAGATCCAGGTGTTCCAAAATAGGCAATCCAGTTGGTGAATATAGCATGTATTATAGTGTTTTCACTTTTGTTATTTATCACTGTTGTTGTGCAGTAATGTGTGGCTAAGGTCCATCATACCTAAAAAAAAAAAAAAAAATAACCATTATGTCAAAATTTCAAATTCAATTCCCACAGTTTGATTGAATAAAGAAGCAAGGGACAGGGACACCACAGGACGAGGCTAGGCCTTTTTATAATGCTTGCAAACAACACAAGACTCCGATAGCCTTTTTACTGCTTTAATTAGGCCATTTTCACATTTGGCATTACCCAGCAGTTGATTGAGTTTTTCATACGAAGAATGTGCAAATTGTCTATGCAATTTGAGTGCAATTTTCTGGAGGTCAAAAATAAAAAATAAAATCTGTCAAATAACCTCTTTTCTTACCTGTGTGTATGACTGTGAAAGAAAATGAAGACGTAAATAAAAGTAATTAGCTTTTTCTTTTTCTAACCTACAATGAGGGAGCTTTAGTATAATATTGATAATTATTTCACTGTTTCTATTTATCAATATTGATCTATTCATGTTTATTTCAATCTGTTCATATCTATCATATATAAGTATTTGTATATACATATCTATTAATTGATAAATAGAACCTGAAAGCATAGTGATAGCCACAAAGTAAATACCCAGTTTATTACTTATGACAATATTGTGAGTTTAGGTTCTGTTATACCAGAACATTACCTATTCTATTGTAATAGACTCTCCCATACATAATAAGTAGTAGTAGTAGTAGCAGTCACCAGTTGAGCTCAGTGGAGTTGAGTCAGTCAGTCAATGTCGGACATTGAAGTATCAACCACCCCAACTAGATTGCTGCGTCATTAACTCTTATTTCAAGTTCCTAACATTTTGTACGTCAGACCCTTTTAGGACCGACTTAGCAAAATACAAGCCTCCACTGTGAAAACTACTCTACAAAATTTTTCGTTGACTCTATAACAACATATCAGCGGCGAGGGATTCGTAATTCATATGGAAGAAAATTTTTCGTTGACTCTATAACAACACGTTGGCAACCAGAATTCGAAATTCATATGAAAAAAAAATTTAAAGAAAGAAAAAAAAATTTGTTTCGCCATATACAACACTTGGCGACGAATGTATTTTGGATTCATACGAAAAAAAAAACAAAAAAACTTTGCGTTCACTCTACAACACTTGTCGACATGGATTTGTAACTCACACAGAAGAGGAAAGAAAAAAAAATTCACCCGCCATAATAAACATGCCGTATGTCGGATTTGAATTTATATAGTGAAAGAGAAAAAAAAAAATTTGCTCACGTTATTTAGTGACGAAATTCGTTTTTTATACGGCGGAAAAAGAAAAAAAAATTTGCTCATCAAATTTTCGGCAACAACATCTCAGATTCACATTTAAAAAAAAAAAAAAGAAAAACTTGGAAAAGGTTTTAGAAAGACAAGACATCAACTTAGTGACGAAAAAATCAGTCGTATACTCAACTGAGAAAAGATTTTTTTTTCTCGATAAGACAGTTTGCTCAAATAGGTCACAAATTACAAATTCATTTTGGACCCCCCTCTACAATATTTAAGCATTGTGTAAACTTTTTGCGAAGATGGAGGAATGCAAAAATATATTCCAGGAATTTTTTAAGTTCCAGATGGAACAACAAATGACAATATTAGAGCAACAGAAAACATTCCAGATGCAATTACAGGAGGAAACTTTTAATAGACAGATACAGTTTCAAAGAGAAATGGAACTGATGCATAAGGAGTTTCAAAACAAAATTCTGGAAATAACTGAGAAGAGGAAAGAGAAAAATCTACAAAATGTTTCTTTCCCAGAGAATACAATATGGAATTCGATTGAAATATTCACGTACAGTCCAGACGAAGAGATAATTTTTTGAAGAGTATTTTAAAAATATACGGACGTGTATAATCGAGGGACTGCCTTTTTTAAGCGTGGTCTAAAGGAAAGAAGGTTGGTAAACTTCTTTTAAGCAAGTTAGGAACTGCTGAGCATTAACAAATTGGTAAACTACATTTTACCGAAAAAAACTAAGATCGAGTTAATTTTTACCGAGGCAGTAAATATATTAAGTGAATTATTTAGCAGAAAAAGACATCTTTGTTTCACAAGAGGTGGAAATGTTTGAATCTGATGAAAGATGAAGAACAAGACTATATAACGTATGCAGCCAATGTATTGTGAAAGCATTGTGAAGAATTCAAGCTAGCAGAATTAAGCGCTGACAACTTTAATTGCTTAGTATTTGTTCAAGGACTAGTATAAGAAAGTAACGCAGAATTGAGGAAATTGGTACTTTCAAAATTGGAAAACCAACCAAGGATTATGATACAGAGTTTGGCACAAGAAGATATGTGCGAAAAAGATATGTTTCGTCTACAAAAAAGAATTCTAACAAAAAGAATTCTAAATTTGCGGATTATCAAACAAAAAGTGAAATACCAGAGAAAAATAAACAAAAACTCCCAAAGCCATGTTTTGCTTGCGGTGAACTTCACTGGTACAGATACTGCAATTTTAGGAATAAAAAATGTTTCAACTGTGAAAGAGTGGGTCATAAAAGTTCACACTGCAGGTCAAAAAATAAAGACAATAAAATAAGAAAATTAAAATCCGGCGAGGTGAACGATGGAATAACCAGAAAATTTGTTACCATGGAAATAAGTAATAAAAAAAATAAAAATGCAACTCTACACTGGTTCCGACCTATCTATCATAAATTTGAATACGTGGAAGAAGTTGGGGAAACCAACTTTAATGAAAACAAATAAAATCGCGAGGTCAGTGACGGGAGAAAAAATACAATTTATTGGAGAATTTGTTACAAACATCACGTTAAATAAAAAAAACAGGAAAAGCTAAACTATTTGTCATAAAAAATACCACGAACTTACTTGGTACGGATTGGATAACAGAATTTCAATTATGGGATCTACCGATAAATTCTTTCTGTTACAAGGTTGAAAAATTTAAACTACGAAGCCCAAAATTAGTAAAAAAACTAAAGGGAACTTTTCCTACTGTTTTTTCTCCAGGTTTGGGAATGTGTACCAAGATGGAGGCAAAATTACAAAAAAAACAAAACGCTCAGGCGATATTCAAAAAGAAACGGAATGTGCTGTTTGCTTCAATTGAACAGATAGATAAAGAATTGGACAGATTAGAGAAAATTGGTGTATTTAAAAAAGTTGAGTGGGTAACACTGACAATATACGTAAAAAACAAGCTCCAGAAAGTAAAAATGAAGCTGACACCGAGAAAAACTGAAGAACAAGTTACACGCAACCAAGGACATGCAGTATTATTAAATGATTTAAGTCAACAGGAAGAACCTACAGAGACTGTGAGTCCATCTTTAAGAAGTTCAAAACGGATGGTTGTTTCTGGTAACCCTTTGGAAATATATAAAAAATAAAAAAATAAAAAATAGAAAAGCGGATTGGCTATATGAGGTACTTGGTGAAAGGGGAAAAACTCACGTGCAGTAAACAGATCAGACGACGTTTTTCAGAAGTGATTGACAGCGGTCCCGAAAAAGAAAAAAAAAAAAAAATGCTGATGGAGGTGATTTTCAATAAGTTTGATCTAACAACCCCTGCAAATAATTTTACCTAAAGGTATGCCGATCCAGAAGAAAAAAAAAAGGCAACTGATCATTTAAAAGTGGATCAAAAACGTAGGAAATTTTAAAAAAAAAAAAAAATTTTTTTGTTGTTTTTTCTTCATATTTTCTGTAAAAATTTGAAAATTAAATAAAGAAAAAACTTTTTAGGAGTAAAGTTTTAGGGGGGATGTTATACCAGAACATTACCTATTCTATTGTAATAGACTCTCCCACACATAATAAGTAGTAGTAGTAGTAGTAGCGATCGCCAGTTGAGCTCAGTGGAGTTGAGTGAGTCAGTCGATGTTGGACATTGAAGTATCAACCACCCCAACTAGATTGCTGTGTCATTAACTCTTATTTCAAGTTCCTAATGTTTTGTACGTCGGACCCTTTTAGAACCGACTTAGCGAAATACAAGCCTCCACTGAAAACTACTCTACAACAGGTTCAAATCTAAAAAAAAAAATTAAAGGCCACAAAACATGAATTTAGGTAAAAAGGATAGAAGTAGAATGAGAGGCCTAGCACAGATAAATACCATATGGAAGTCATTAATAAAGAGAGAAAAGACAGCAAAGCTTCAGCAGTAAGGAAAGAAAAGCCACAGTTAATGCAGTCGAGCATTATAACATAAGTAGCAGGCAGATTAGAAGAACATTAGGTTTAAGGCTCCAAGTTCTAGATTCAGAATTAGGTCCTGACCTACTGGATTAAAACATTGGTTTGTGAATTTGGTGCCTTAGTAATTTTAGTACAGACTTAAGCTCAGTGGAAACAGGGAGAGTAATAACTAAATAAGAAACAGACAAGATATCTTTAGACATGAACGGCAGAACAAGAAAAATCTACCTCCATAGCTTATGTAAAGAATTCAGTTTAAAATTCCCTAAAGCTTACTTAGATCAACAGATGCCTAAAGAAGGTAGAATACAATGTCCAAAACATTGTGATAATAACAACAATGATGAGGACATTAGACAGAATGTAAATAATGATAAATCCTCATCCCAAGAATTCAGACAGAAATTAGACAATTATAAATTAGATTGAATTCAAAGACCATTCCTCATTAAATTGAACAAATGAAATATCTCTCATTGAAAACTCTTGAAGTAATTTTTAGGACTTTTGTATAAGTCAATTGGAATTTTCAGGAGTATTAACACCAAATACTATCAGAGTTAATAATTGAAACCCTTCTGTCATTTTTTTACCCATTTATTTTCTTTTCAAATCAGCATTTTAAAGTTGAGGGTAATTTTCAAAATACTGCTGAAGTGTGCAGAAGAAATCCACTCTAACCTCAAAAAGGCAGAGGGTGTGCACCTGCCAATAACATTGACTCTATGATACAAAGAAAAACTGGGGTCAACTCATTCTGTCATTTATAACAGAAAATGATTAATGGAATAGAGCAGATGTGCTGCCTAAAGGGTTGATTGAATAACCTGTAAGTGCTGACTTTTGATTAGTGTACCTGCTTTCGAACACATATAAAGTCAGTGGTAACTGAACAAGTGGAGAGGCTGAAGAAAGCTGATAATGGGATGCATGGATTTGCAACTATGCGGATGTGTGGTTCTGTGAATTTGTGACAGTTTGCTTTATTTTTTGCTACATGAAGTGGTGCTGCATTAAGACCAGCACTGACAAATAGTAAAGCATGTTTTGAGCCAATGTGTTGGAATAAGCAATCACTAACAATAAAATTTTTTGATTAAGATATGTGGCAAAATAAACATTGATCAATATTTAAAATTAAGGTTGGTGAAAGAAATTGAACAAAAGATTCTCCAAAGATGGTGAGATGCAAAGTTGATGAATGATTTATGGCCTTTGTTTCAATAGTCATTTGGGTGATTTGGATGTTATTTGATCTTGAATGCTTGTGGGTTTCTGACCTCATTGACACTACTCACCCTCTCTAAATCCCAATTTGGTTTGCCTTCATCCTCTGGGGCTGCACAATCATGTGCTGAATGCATGCTGTAGAGTGGGGGTTTTTTTTGTCTCTCAAATCTTTACAGGTTGGATAGAAACAGAAAAGACTTTGCATCAACTAACTACTTACCTATTTACTTCCTAAAGGGATATAGAATAAGTAGTAGTAAAAGAGTGGAATAGAAAAACAATAAAAAGTGTAAAAGAAAAGCAAATGGTTTTAGTAAAAACAAAGTGAAGAAAAATAAACATAGTTTGAGTGGAGAGATAAAATATAAGAAAGACAGAATAAAAAAAGAGATTATGAGGTTCTTCATATCACTATAGCTGGGCAAGTTGGGGAAAAAGGACAACAGAAGAAAAGAATAACAAACTTTTTAAATTTCACTGTGAAGATGAAAGAAAGAAAAGAAATAAGTCATAAAATCTGTTAAACCAATAAGTGACAGTAAAAAATCAAAAAGTATAGATAACTAATTGGGTCCATTTGACTCACCAGGATACTAGAATTTTAAGCACCAATGTATTCTTTCCAAGCAAATTTTTCTAGCATTAGCAAAATTTGTAGTGGCCACCATTATTAAGTTATATAAGAAAACACTGTGTAAAGGACTTATTTACTCTGAACCTGGAATATATTTTCAGACATTAAAGAAAATTATTTTTTAAACTCATCCTATATGAAGTTGATCTTTTTCCCCTTTTATTATTTGCAATTGTGTATAACAGTTTTGGTTCCTTCCTATATCATCAACATAAACAATCAAATGGCATAAAAAGGGTGAGAGATGTCCCAATTGGAGAGTGTTAGCATTGATTGAGGGCATGTTATAGTGTCTTGTTGATGCCACAAATCTCTGCAGTTCTATACTCTGTTACAACCACACTAATAAAAACTCATCAATTTTCTGATATATTAAAGATTAGGACAAGCAACAAGTCAAACCTTCTCTAATTTGATAATATGAAAGTAAGATTTTTTGTTTTTAGTCTTTTGCAAGAATCAGTCATTGTATCAAACATATGTAGATAGTTTGTTGGGTTAAAAAATTTTATTTTTCAGAAGTACAAAATAATAATTGGAGGAAGAAATCTCTAGGGAACATCCCATAGCTACACCATCAGTTTAGATGTATATATGTCCTAGGTTATAATGGACTCTGGACATCAATTGATTTCTTTGACACTAGGAGAAACTTGCCAAAAAGACTGATATTCCCCGTCTCTTTTATTTATCATATATAATCTCACATAGACTTAATTCATTCTAACAAGTTTTATTGAAATTGAAAGTACATGATTTCTTCTGCCATGCTTTATCTTTGCACAAATCAGATTAGACCAAAAATAGAGTATTGCTACCATATCTAAATTGGAGCTGCTCAATCTTCACTTTCCATGCTTGATAGAGTTTAAAATTGTTTACGTAGTCTTTTGAGGAAAATATATTTTTTCATTCTGCAACTAATTTCTCACAAATGCTGTGTCACAAAAATATCACTACGCTATTGCTATTTCTATAACAAATGTTCAGATGATCTCCATTCTTTAGTTCTACCAGTTCAAACCTTTACAACTAGGATATGCCATGCTACTTCCATGGAGTTGAATCACCTTCATTTCTCCATATTCCAATGTAAGGAAAAGGTTCCCCTCAGAGAGCTTTTTTCCCCCCAAGAGTAGCTACTTTGTAGAACAGACTTCCACGTACATGCTTCTATGAAAACTACAATTTTAGCCTCTTTAAGTTGTGTGTTAATGGTTATTTATCTTTATCCTCAAAACCTTCACTTCTTAGCTCCTATTCCATTCATATCACACACTTTTATTATTCATCCCAATGATTTTAACAGTAAACTTCATTCAATTATATTGTAACTAAATGCATCTTAACTATAAACAATATGAAAAAGATAAAGAATATAATTTGTAGGCACATATCACCTAACAAGTGTAATAAATACATGTCATTTTTTATAAAGAAAAAAATAAATAACTAGCCTAATCATTACTAATAATCATCTTTATGTAAAAACAGTCAACAGATCACAAGAAGACAAAATATGATTACTAGCATAAAACAAATGTTAGCAAAAATTTCTATACAGCACCACTGTAAAGAAAGACTGAAAATACCTAAAAATATTCTTATAGAAAGAAAAAAAACACAACCCAAATTAAGCACCAGAGGAGAAGACCATTCTAAAATGTTAATAAACGAATAAATAATAATTTTTTAACCCTTAGACACTGTTAAATTTAGTGACCCTTTACTAACAGAAAAGTATTTAAAAAATATACTGTTTAAATATAATTATAACTGTTTCAGATATAACATATAATAAACAAATTGACCATGTCATTTGATTTCAATAAAACTTGCAAGAATTCTTGCTGATAAAATACACAAGATTTTATATACAGGGTATATTAGTGCTTTTGGTGAGTTTTTTTGGTGTCAAAAAAATCATTTGATGTCAGGTGTCTATGATAATCTAGGAAATATATACATCTGAACAGATGGTGTAGCTATGGGATCTCTCCTAGGACCCTATTTCTCAAATTATTATTTGGCACATTTCAAAAATAAATTTTTAACACAACAGGCAAATTCTCTACATATATTTGATATACTGATGACACATTCTTTCACACAAAAGATAAAAACAACTTAAGTAATTCCATATTTAGTTTACATGTGAACTCTGCATTAACAAAAAATCTATTTTTCTCAATGTCTTTTGCAATATTAAACATCAGAAATTTATGACTTCTGTATACAAAAAAACTAATATTGATTCTTGGCTCCTTAACTATTGAACAATTGCCCTTAGACTACAAGAGTGCATTTAAAAAAAAAGGAAAAGAAAAAAACCTTTGAATTGTAAGATCATTTTAGCCTCATGCTGCTAAAATGTATTCCACAATAATAGCATGTCAATACATGTTCATTTCAAACTTCAGACCAATAGCAGCATGAACACTACACTAGCTATTCAACTTTCTATCTTTCCTTGAAAATGACCATTGATGGTCAAAAGTACTCAGTACTTTCAATTTTGGTAAGTTCTTTTGCAAGTTTCCACCTGACCTCAAACAACTTATTCAACATTAAGAGAAACTCAACAGAAGACTTAACAGATATTCACTGTCCATTCTGTTTAATAAAATGTAGTATTGCTGTCTAAATGTACTGTTTTAAGAGATATCTTAAGGTCTCTGAATATCTTTGCACTTTGGGAAACTAATTTAAAATCTTCCGTTGCTACCAATGAATTCAATGTGCTGAGCTATCTTCCTTCATGCTGAAAAGATCCTAGCATACATATGCATGGCCTTGGTGTTTATATTCAGGTAAAGGTCTAAATTTTGAAGGAATTATCTCTTGAGTTCCTAGATGTTTCTTTCATTCCTTTATTGCTCTCCTTTCTTGGGATTCTAATTTGTTAAGCAAAATTTCTGATAATGTAGAAATGACTCTCTCTATACATCCATCTACGAATATTTTTGTGTTTGATGATTTTAATGCTCATCACATCAAGTGGCTTAAGTATTTTAATGTTACTGATGTTGCTAGTATTCAGACCTTCAATTTTTCTGTTGCTCAGTGTCTCAATCAAATAGATTTCCCTACTTGTTTCCCTAATAAATCTAATCAACATTCTTCTTTACTTAATTTGTTCCTTACCTCTTCTTCTAGCTCTTGTCAAGCATCACAACCCTGTCCTCTTGGCAATTCGGATCACACCATAGTATCTGTTGAGATTTCTTTTGAGTCATCTATTAGAAAGGAACCTTCTATTCACAAGACTTCTTTCTGCTACCAGCATAATGATTAGGATTCATTTTGTGATTTTATTCGAGACACCACTTGGAGTGAAATTTTTAACTTTCTTATTAAGAATTGTACCACACAGATTTCTTCTTTGTATTGATGCTTTCATACTTTCTTGCAAATACCAAGTTAAACCACACTCTTGGTTTACACTGGCTTGTTCAGACAGTATAGCCCACAGGTATCACTTTTTTTTTTCTTTTTCTTTTTTTTTTTTTTTTTACTTTGATCTTCAAAAATTTAGATGCAATGTCAGTCGTTATTTTCTGTCTTAATTCTTATTCTTTTATTGTCTTATCTCCTTAATAGTATATTTTTATCATATTCTGTAACACTCAGTAACCTCTTGCATCTTAGTGGGTTTATTGTTTTGTTTGTGGCAAAATGAGTAAAAAATATGTGTGCGTGTATGTATGCATACAATTGACTTCTGTTTATAATGACAATCCAGATATCATTTTATTACTGGCTTGTCTTTCCTCAACTAAAGTTTTGAAATATTTTAAACTTGTTTGTTATTTTTAAGGCTCAGCTTACAGAGAAAGAAAGAGAATACGAATGCCTTGTAAACAAATTGGAAGAAAAATCACAAATTCACACAGGATTGGAAGCCAAGGTAAAGTATATGTTTCTTTAAAATCTTTTAGAGATATGTGCTAATAAATAATCCACTCTCCAGTTTATTTTATACAATACTAAAAGGAAAATGTTCAGGATTTAGGAATCTAATTTTGAACAATATGGATTGTCAGATGACTAAAAAAAAATTTTCACTGCTTATCTAAAGCTTACAACATTATCTTATATTGGGTATGGATATATTTTTTAGCTAACCTTATTTTACAATTGTAATACATAAATTCAAAATCTGTAACAGTAGTACATTTTTCAAAAAACAGAACAATGATTTATAAAGGTGAAATACAAAAAGAACATGAAAAAGAGATAAAAAAAACAAATTTTTAACTTTCAATTGTAATGTTCAAAAAATTATATTTGTAATTTTTTTTTCATAGTTAGGAAATGTTGAAGAACAGTTGGCAACTTCCCTCAAGGAGTTACAGTCAATGGAAATTTATAGTTGTCAAAAGACAACAGATCTCCAGATATGTACTGAAGGTAAATTTAGCTGTTTTGGATATTGTAATCTATATTCCATTTCTATCTCACTTCCATTGACTATTTCTTTCTTTACTTCTCTCACTTTTTACTTTTTCTTTCTTTGTCATATTTCTTTTTACATTTTTAACTTTTCATTATTCATTGCTCTTTATTTTCCTCTTTCCTTTTAGCTTATCAATTACATCATAACACACTGGCAAAACTTGCTTGGTACATTAGCTATATAGCTATTGTAGAAAATCTGCCTCTTATGAAATCATCTATAAAAAGAACATTGCTAAATTTTACGTTATTTTTGGCAGTGTAACCCAAAACATTCCTCTACCTTACCTGTAAGATTGTTACAAGTATTAAAAGTTCTTTTGCTTGCTATAACTTTGTCAGAATCAATATATTTAACATAAGATTATTAGACTATAAAATATTACTTATACTTTTTAAAAGAATTTATTTATTATAAAATATTACTTATGTAAAAAAGCTGATAGCTTTCACTAAATTCTTTAAATACCTCATTATTCCAAAATTATTATTAAAATCTACTTTGTTTTGTTTTTTTCTTTTTTGTAAACTGAACACAGAAAAAGACAAATTGTTGTTACGTAATGCAGAACTGTCACAACAGTTGCAGTCCCTACAACAAAGTCAACAACTGGAAAGGTTAGAGCATGAGCAAGAATTGAAAGAGAAGAATGATAAAGTTGCCAGTTTAGAGAAAGAAATAACCAACCACCTACAAAGTGTCAACCAAGGCAAAGAACAGGTAAGTTCTTGGATTACTGTTAATAACTATGTTTTAAAATTCAAAAGCATGATGTAGCAAAAATTCAAGCCTCTTTTGCATTTTTAGAACAGATATCAAGATTGAGCTACTACTGCTTGATTATTCTTTTTGATATCTGCAACTAAAATGTCATGGACTAATCCAATCTCAAGGGCATGTAAGTGAATAAAAATATTGAAACTGATAAGGAAAAACCCCTCTAAAAATACTCTGAAATATGTTTTTACTTTAAATAATCCACAGAGGGTTGATACACTATAAAAAAAACAATCAATCTAAAAAAAGTACCATTTCTTCCCAACTTTATGCTTACTGAGCATTCCAGCACTGGTTGACTTGGACATTGAAATCTTCTAATCAGATTATCACTGATTGGCACTAAGCACAGAATAGAGTAAAACTGCTCTATGCTTTCAGTAAAGCTAGTCAAGATGGGTGCATATGCATTGATGATAGTTGCACGACTGTTTTTGTAGAGGAGTAGATGTAACTTTCACTTAATCAATCTTTCACTTATGCCAACAGGCTTGATTGACTGAAGAGCTGTTTCATTAAGCAACTCCAAACAGTCCACCCCTGGATCCTGTATTCATTCTGAACCTTCCTTCTCCAGAAGAAGTTGTAACTATTGGTCAGTTCAATAAGTGATCCTTCATTTGCAAACCTGGTTTCATTTGGGGCTCTAATGTCTGTGGTATAAGGAAGTTATACCACAGACAAGCTATGCAAGCTGTTTATTCAGGTCTTGCTAAAGTTTTATTTTTGCCCATTAAGATGCAAATGTTCCATGCTCCTAGCCAGAGTATCTTTGTATAGTTGGGTTATCTGTCAATCACAGTTAACTGATCAAATTGTCCTGGGCAGGCAATATGAGGAAGTGACAAAGACTATAAATAGCTACAGCTATTACCCATGAGTGGTTGAGTGCATACTACTTCCTGTGATTCAGTAACACTACACTACAATGGTGTTGCCAATATCTAAAGAACCAAGTTAACAATTACCATTGGATAATTATGAATATGCACAAACTTGGCCGAGGATTCTAGCTAGAACAAAAAAGGCTGAAGGATTTGAAATTAGTTGGGGGAGAGAACCAGATAACTGATCTCTTCTTGGCAACTGCTGGTTGTGAAGCTATTATAAAATTGGAGGAATTGACATTTGACGATATGTCACCTAATAATTAGAAATATAGCATCCAAGAAAAACTAGTAAATGCATAGAGAGCTAAGTTGATGAAGATTTCTCAAAAAAAAGAACTTATTGAATATGTTCCTCATTTGCAACAGGCTGTTAAATATTGTGAATTTGAGAAACTGAGAGTGTAAAACCAGTCAAATTGAAGAGGATTTTATCCAAATTAAATTGGTAAACAGCTTCCAAAATGAGGAATATCAGCAAATGACTCTAATGCACTTACAACTGGAGAAGTTGTTGCTAGAACAGCATGTTGAATTTGTTCAGCAACAAGAATTAATTTGAAAATTTAATACAGCAAAATGTACGGATCTGGTAGAGGAAATGGACACATACGCAATAAAGAGAAAAGACAGAATAATGTGTACTTTTTGTGGTTATCAACATCAAAGAAAAAAACAAAAATGTCTAAAATGTGGTAAAAACGTAGGCTATTTTGAAGCCTACATGGAACTAAAAAATAAGTTTGACATATTACTAATCATCATCGCAAACTGTGAAAAACATCATGGTATAATACGAAATGATGTATTGAACATAAATTCAACAAAATTAGTAAACAAAGTCAAGGCAGAAGAAACTGGAATGTTAAAAAACTATGAAGCAAAGTTAAGACTAAAGGAAAATGTCTCCCCCACATATTTTGAAGCATGAAAATTGCCAGTCCATCTACTACCAACAGTTGTAGAAAAACTTGATGACACTATAGCATTAAATATCTTGAAGCCTAACAAGTAGATCCATGAAGGTAGTTATTAACAGCCCTGGTGGTCTACACAGGTGCCCCCCGCCCAGGGACCAACCCTCTTTCTGATTTATATAAATGATCTTCCTAAGAATATACATTGATCATTTATCTATGCTGATGATACAACAGGTCATCCCATAAGTTCTGTCCGAATTTTGAATAAAGAAAACAAGTGACCAAATGTTACATTTAATTACAGATTCAATCAACAATGTATTTTCCCTGATTATCTATGACTTCCTTCCATCTATTAACAAGCTTACTAATTCCATTACTGTAAAATTGTTTTGATTTGAAGAACTCACAAATGTCAGTTTTAACCTCTTCCTGTGTTACAAAAGCTGTTTCTTCCAAATGATTCTGTAAGCTACGAAACAAATGGTAGTCTGAAGGAGCAAGATCGGGAGAATAAGGTGGATGAGGAATTTTCTCCCAACCAAGTTCTTCGATCTTTTGTGATGTGATTCTTGCTGTGTAGGGTCGCGCATCGTCCTGAAGAAACATCACCTCTTTTTGATTCACTAAAGCAGGTTTTTTTTTCCTTAAAGCTTACTTCAAGCGCTCTAATTACTGACAGTATATTTGAGCATTAATTGTTGCATTAGGTGGTAAGAATTCAAAGTGGATTATTCCTTGGTGATCCCACCAGATTGAAAGAAGAACCTTTTACCCATGAAGTTCCCTTCTCAGATGTGGCTGGGGTCCTTCCCCTTTACCAAGCCACTGTCTACAATGGTTAACATTTCGATAAAAGATCCATTTTTCATCGCCAGTCACAAGTCTATCCGAAAAAGGTGAAACAAGTTGGCGAGAATGGAGAGAAGAGCAGATGTCAACTCGGGATTTGAGGTTGTTTTCAGACAATTCATGAGGCACCCATTTTCCAAGTTTAGGAACTTTTCCAAGTTGTTGAAGATGACGATGAACAGTTGTATGGTTTGAACTGAGAACCACTGCCAATTCCTCAACTAATAAAGCAGGATTTTCTTCAAGGGCTGCTTCAAGAAGCTTTTCATCAAATTCAACTAAACGTCCAGTTCGATCTTCATCTTTATGGGTGAAATCTCCACCTCTGAATTTTGCAAACCATCTTCTGCAAGTTCTTTCATTCACACATTCCTCTCCATAAACTGAGTGAATGTTTCTAGCCACTTCGGCTTCTGAGTTTCCTTTCTTGAACTCATAAAGCATTATGTGCCTCAAATAATTCTTGGGTACTTCCATGTTAGCAGGGTTTTAATCAAACAAAATTTAATTTTATTGTTCTCTGAAATAAAATTTGATCAGTTTAAATGCATCTAAACATAAAAATAATGTTCAGCTCCATTAGACATTATAAAATACTCTTTAAATTTCGTTCATTTTAACAAAAAGTTAAAATTCGGACAGAACTTATGGGATGACCTGATACTTGAACAAGTTCTACTAGGTGAGAACAAATGGGCCTCCCTGTTAGTAATTTTAAGAAAGAAGGATAGGAATCTGCATATTTGTGGTCAGTACAAAATAGGTTTAAACCACAAAATATGTGCAGACTCATATCCTATCCCCAATGTAGACTGGTCTTTGGACACCTTTGTGGGCATGAAAACCTTCTCTAAAATTGATTGGCATATCAAATACCTATTAACAAAGATTTTAAAGAAGTTACAACAACAAAACACAAATAGGTTTATCAAAATGGAAAAGAATGCCATATGGAATTAAGATTGCAAGTGATTTTTCAGAGGGCTATACAGCAAGTTAATTGTGGTGATAAGTTAAATTTTGGGGGGAATATTCCATATCTAACGAAGGCAGATCACCAGACCAATCATTGACAAAATATTAAAAGTATCTAAGAATAAAAAAGAATTGGAATCTTTCTTAAGACTTGCAAATTTCTAGAGACAATATGTAGAGAAATGAAATGACAGAACCTTTTTGTTGCTTTAAGAAAAAAGAATGTGGAATTTATTTAGACAAAAGAACAAATGGCATTTTAAAATTTAAAAGCTATTTTGGCAAAGAAGCCAGTAGTAAAAAATATTTAACCCCAAAAAAGGAAATAGTAGTAACAACTGAAACAAGTGAACACTCAATTTTGGAAATATTAACTCAGTATGGTCATCATATTATGTATCTTTTGAGAAAATTGTCAAAAGCCAAAGTGAACTACTCAAATATTGAGAAAGAAGCAATGCCATAATATGGATGACAAATAGAGCTCATCAGTTTCTAACTGGAAAGAAATTCCTACTAAGGTTCAATCATAGACCTTTAGAATTTATATTTAATCCTAGGAAAGAACCTCTTAAGGTAATGTCTTCTAGAATTCTAAGAAATTCCTTAATGTTAATGGCGTCTGATTTGATATTGAGTACATGAAAGGCAATACCATTGCACATGCGGACACTTTGTTGAAAGTGAAAGAAGAAAAAATTCGAAGATACTTTCTTACACTGGGTTGAAACTGATATTTTGATAGACAAATTAGCTAAGGATATGAAGTGAGATCCCATATTGAACAGTATATTGTTCAAGATAAATAATAATAAGTGGAATAATTGCTCACAGGCAGAAAGACACTTTAAAACAGTTAGACACAAGTTAACCATAGAAAAGGGTGTAATTTGTAATAGAGACATAGTGGTTCCACCAACAACGCAAAGGAGCAAAATTATAAAAAAGCTTACATGATGATGTTCGTTGTAGAATAATGTCTACATAAAGGAGATTAAGGCTAGAGGCATGGTGGCCAGGCTATTCTACAGATGTAGGAAAAGGTGTAAAATGTGCAAAGAAAGAAGAAAATTCAGACAAACAAAAACACATACATGGCCTAAAGAGTCACAACCTTGGGACAGAGTACACATGGATCATGTCTATGTTAATGGAGTGGGAGTATTACTAATACTGGTAGATGCATATTCAGGCTAGCTAGAAGTAATACATGTTTTTAACAAAAGAAGTTTGACCGTGAAACGAGCATTAAGGATCATATTTTCAAGAAAAGGAATTCCAAAAACACTAGTATATGACAACACCCCAGAGTTCTGTGATGAGGAACTATCTGAATGGTTGAACAAAATTGGATGCAAACCCTATAAAACCTCACGGTACCATCCACAATCAAACAGATTAGCAGAAAGGATGGTGCAAACTATAAAAAAAGGATTGAAGATATATCTATAATGGAAAGAAAATATATAAACATTTCTTCCTAGATTGTTGCTAAGCTATAGGACAATGCTGCATGCTGGAAGATCAAAAAGCCTGTCAACTCTTATGGGTAGACAAATTAGGACCCCATTGACTATATCTTATTCCATCAATGAAAAACTGTGGTATAAAAAGAACAGTGAATCTAATGTAAAAGAGGCAAGATTCATAATGCAAAGTAGACAGAACACTATGATTATAGAAAAAATGGAAATGGGATATTAACAGATGCAGACCAACATGATAGTGATGAAGAAATGTATAGTGAGCCTGTAAGTTATGAATACAAAAGTGTCATGTCAAAGCAAGGCAAACATGACAGGGAAATCGAGTGCAATATAGACTCTGAAGATGAACAATTGTTGGAAGAAAAAAAAAGTTTACAATCTTCCATATCCAAACAATCTCTTGGAGAAAGGGAACAAGATAGTGAGGAGACAAAAGCTCCCAGAAGAAGTACCAGGGAAAATAAGGGCATAAAACTTCTTTGTTACAGGGAGATGAAGTGACTCATTTACATAGGAAGTCACAAAGACTATAAATAGCTATGGGCAGTTGAGTGCATACTACTTCCTGTGATTACAATGTGGGTAGCACTGTCCTAAAAATAAGTGGTGCTGGTGTGTCCACAGTTATATATTTCCCATTTGTCCAGAGTTCAGAGAAGAATGACTATTTATTCAAGAGCCAGCAGTCATTGTTGGTTTGCTACTTTCCCATTGTTGTAGGATTTTTGAAAGTGAGAAAGAAAGATGAAGATATCTGTCTATATTTCTGAGATGGGGTATTATGTACACTATTTACATTATTCGGGCTATTGTCCTCATCTTTGTTACCATGTTTTGGCCATTGTACGTTGGATTGTTGAACTGAACCCTGTAGACTGTTCTAGTCACATGCCATGTCTGATAACTGACATCTCCTGTTAATTCCCCACTCAAAGTTCTCACACTCTTTGGGTCCTGGCACTGGATCTAACTAATGCCTCCAGTGACAGGACCCAAAGAGTGTGAGAACTTAACAGGAGATGTCAGTTATCAGACATGGAATGTGGAACTAGAACAAAAAGTGTGAGTTCAATACCTTGGTTAAGGTGGTGGAGACCCTTTGAGAGGGGAATTAACCCATGGAACATGGAACTAGAACAATCTACCCAAGTGAGCAAAATAAAGGGTTCAGTTTGACATTCCAACCATGATGAAGGCAGGAACATACAACAGCTGAAATGTTGTGATAAACATGGTGACAAAGGTGAGGACAGTAGTCTGAATAATGTAAATAAAGATGCTCAATATAAGGAGCAGCAAAGCCTTAGTATGAAGTCAGGATGCACTGGCATGATTATCCTTGTTTATGATGGCCACTATAGCTACAGGGCAAGAGGTGCTTGATAAACAAAAAAAAAAAAAAATGACTACCTTGAACTCCAGCTCCAGATTTTTTTATTAAGGTTTTCCTTTATAGCCTTTCTAATGACTGAGAGTAGTCATAAGGCAATGGAAGTTTAAAGTTAGTTTTCTTTCCCCTAGGTCAGCAGTTGATTAGGACTAATAAGCCACACTTGCCTGAAACATCTAGTTTTGAAGTGTCAAAGATGTGCCTTTGCACTTTCTCACATTGGTAGGAACAGTTAAACTTCATTGACAGAAACTATTTGAGATATAGAACTAACAAAAATTTTATTAAGGAAACTAAATGCAAAATACTAAATTACAAACTGTAAAATAAATTTATCTGAAATCATAAAATCTTTGCATTTTCTGGCTTTGATTTCTTATAGAATATTACACTATATTGAAAATTTGTTTAATTGTTACAGTGCCATTTTATGGCTATGAAATTAATGTAAGGAAAAGAAACAAATTTCATAGCCATTTCATAACTTTTACACCCTGTCACTATGTTATCAGGATTATTTCTTCCCTTAAGTTTTCTTGAAATGCAACTTTTTTAGTGACTTCCCTCTTTGTAATAGGTTTTCTCATTCTATTTTAAAAATTAGCATATTTGCAGTTATGTAGAGATCCTAGATTCATAATAGTAGGGCCAGCTGGAAATTTCCTAGGCTGACCAAGATACTCACATGGAATGTGACCAAATGAGGTTTATTCTTTAACATAGTTCCCCCACCCCTTGCAGTACACACACTTCTTCCATTGGTGTTGCAGTGCTTTGATCCCATTAGTGAAAAAGCTTTCATCCTGTTGGTTAAAAAAGTCATCAACTGCATATAACTGCAATACTTTTCCAAGTGTTTTTTTCATGTTAGGGAACAGATGATAGTCAGATGAAGCCAATTCAGGAGAATAGGGTGGATGATCAACCAGTTCAAAGCCACAGTCATGTACAGCAGCCATTGAAACCAAAGACTTGTGTGCTGGAGCATTATTCTCATGAAGCAAGACCCCTATCATCAGTTTTCCTGGACATTTGGTCCTGATAGCCTTTTGTAACTACCTCAGTAAGTTGCCATAGAAAATGTTTAAAGAAACCAGCTGGATTTGCCTTAAACAGTGTCAGATTTCCTGTGATGTGATCAGCCTGATGCACTTTTGATCAGGTGTCAGAAGATATGGCACCACTGAAGAGAAACCTTTGTATACCAAGTTTGTTGTGCAGAATATTCTCAACTCTCTTAGAGAATATGCTAATAGTCAGTTGCCTGTCATCCATCATCATGTGCTGAACATGATCAATGTTTTCCTTGGTGGTGGCAGTTGCAAGACCTTGGGTCATCTTCAAGACTCTTTCTCCCCCTCCTAAATTGAATTATCCACTTTTGCACTGTTGATGTCCTTGCAGGGGCTAAACCCTTTTTCACCAGGTACTTGATAACAAATTTTGTCCATTTTCAAGAGAAGTTGCTACTAATTACTTCTGAAGTCTTCTTTGAGCTATCAAATGCTAGTTTACCTAAAAAGAAACAATGCAGTTATTAATAAGAAGAGTTGAAAATTAATACATGCAAGATTTCACAACTCTAGCATCACTCTTTTATAGTCAACCTATGAACTTTTCATCCTACCCTTGTATTTCTAGCAACTCAAAGCAAGAGAATTTTGTTTATCTAGTTTAATAGTTTTTGTGTTTTTGTACAACTTTAGTTAATATGATGCTGTTTATCATTTTCTGAATTTAAATTTAAAATTTGGATGAAGAATATTTATTTATAACCTAAACAAATTATTGAATGCAATAAGCAGTCAGGAATGGATATTTGGCTGAGACATTACTTTTAGCTAATTTTTATTTTATTATAGATTACTGAGCTTGAAGCCCAATTGCATGATGACTCAGAAACATCAGCTGAATTAGACAAAGCCCGAAACAGTGTTCGACAATTAGAGGAAATGCTTAATGAAAAGAATAAAGTAAGTATCAGAAGTTTTTATTTTTATTTAAGGCAAAAATTCTTAGCTATTGCTACTGATTTTTTTTTTTTTTGCATAAGCTAATCTGTAGACTCTTTTATTATCTAACAATAAAAAAAATAGGTCACTTTATCAAAGTTTTGAATTTAAAAAAATGCTTTCTTCTTGAAATTATTCTATTTAAAAAGCAAACAACCAACATTTAATAATGCTTTTTCTATTTACATCTGTCAGTTTTTTCACTGTTAATCATACTATCAAAACCTTCTTGAATAAAGAGGATTCCAGCTTGTTCCATTCTTGATGAATTTCTGCAAATAATGAATCTTTGTTTCTGAAAGTTCTTGAACTCAACATAAACTTGATCATTTCCTATGAATACTGTTGAGGTTTTAGATTTGTAGACTGAGTAGGCTAGAAACAAAATCTGAATTTCCTAATTTAGGAAAATATTTTTGATTGATTCAGCTGAATGTGTAGGAGCCCTATCTTGTTTGTATATTGCTGAATTGGGATGAGGGAAACTGTTAATTGGAGAGAATGAAAATTCATAAGAATGGATTTCTTCTTTGTTGTTACTAGCAATGATATTTTAATTGTAAAGAATCAGTGGTCCTTGACTAGAGAAACAGCTCCCCACTATTAAATCACCACCCCTAGACTTGTTTGAGTTTTTCACTTGGTTTTCTGAGGTATCCATGATACCTGTTTTTGAAGCAAAGAAAATCTTCATTCATCAGAGAAAATGTCATTCTGTATGAAGATTCCTTATCCTTAGGAAGAAATTTATTGATCTTTCTATCACCAATGTTCTTCTTTGACAGTGCTTTGTTGTACACACCTTAATGAAAATTCAAAATTCTTTGAAATTTGATATTATATCTGGGAGCTAATGATCTTTGTTTTTTGATTCTGTTGGATAGTTCTATGAATGGGGATTAATGAAATTTCTTTCTGCTTGTTAGTAGTCCTGAAGTTCTGTCCTTATAAATGAGAGAATCTTTTCTTTTCTTTCTTCTTCCTTTTTTTTTTTTCAAGGTGTTTTTTTTTCTAAGAGATTGATAATTTTTATGCATTTATTTATTTTTCTGATTATATATTGTATAATTTTATAGTGATTCTTTTCTTTAATTGTGAATTGTCATTTTTGGTGGGGTGTTTTCCATTTCCATCTCCTTAGATTTGAATTCAGAGTTACACTTCAGCTAGACTTGCTTGTCATTTGACACTAGATAGCCCAGTCTACTCTGCTGTTGAATATATAAAAGGTAAAAAAGATTCATAATAGAAAAAAATCTTTTTTTTGTGTCCTCTTAATGCAACAGACTAGGCCAAAATTTGAATTCAGCATACCAATTCCACTTCCTTACACTTTTGTAATTTTCTCTTTTTCAAAGCAAATGTACATTTTTTTTTCTTAAATAGAAATAAAAAATTTTCATATATATCTATTAGATAAACTAATTTTTGTTCTTGCACAAAAAATACCACTCCTATATCTTAAAGTACACTGAAACTAACAAATAAAATATACAAATACATGCACAAACCAACATACAAACATAGGTATTAGAAGGAAGTGGCAAGAGTCAGGGAGCAAAAAAAGCAACATCAACTTCTGATACGCCACCTATATGGGGAGAAGGAACAAAAGGATCTGCAGATTAATACAATTACTCACTGATATGAATATACCATCCTTGTATCCCTGGAATAATTCATAATAAATTTTTCCTCAAGACATCTAAAGGATTCAGTATAAATCCAGCTTGGATTTGGAGCAAAGAAATGAAAAAAAAAAAAATGGCACAACAAAAAACAAAAAAAAAGTAATCGGTTTGAAAGTTGAACACGAAGTAGTTAATGAGACCATCACAAATTCATAGCCCTGGAAACACTTGAAGAAACTCCAATAACAAAATTATCACCCTTTCTTGTCAAAAAGACAGTATCCTCAAAAATATTCCCAACAGACATGAAAAAAACAGCTAATGGAACTATAATAGTACAGGTATCTAAAAGAGTTCAAGCAGAAAAAATCTTGAAATGGAAAACTTTGGATAAAATTAAAACCTACCCCCACAAATCTTTAAATGCATCTAGAATATATGATTAAAAGCCTATTTTCATATCCAAAAAAAAAAAAAAAATACTGACAGTGCATAAAATATTAAAACCTACATTCTTACCTTCAGTACACCCAAACTAACTTCCAAAATAAAAATTGGATATACTATTACAAAAGTAGTAGACGTATATGTCCCTTAATGACACAGTTGTCTCACCTGTTATAGGTTTGGACATCATGATGATAGATGTACAAGGAGCTCAGTGTGCTTGAAATGCAGAAACGCTGACCACAAAGAAATTGATTGCCAAAATCCTGTCTAGTGTACCAACTACAAAGGAAATCATCCCACATACTCACAAATATGCAAAGACTGGTAAAGAGAAAAGGAAACAGTAGAAATTAAATACAGAAAAACATGTTTTCCATATGCTAAAAACTTAATAGAAACTTAAAAATTTAATAGAAACCTTTATCAAGCACAAACGAAGAAACACCAAGATATACCTTGTCACTCCCAACTAAAACCAAAAAACCCACTCAAAACACCAAAAATCCAATTCAACTAAAACTAGAACTAAAAAGACAAAGATCAACATTTCAGCCCTCATCGCAATCCAGCAGCTCTTAACCTTAAGAACAAAATCACACACCAGAAAAAAGCATAAACAAAACATAAGATACTTAACAAACTCCTCTAAAACAAAAATCTCAAGGAATAAAACTTCCCAAACAAACAAACCAAAGACAAATATAGTCCACTAGAAAAAATGGAAACTGATAACAAATAGGCCACAACTACATATAGACTGACATAAAACTAACTTTAAACAATAACCATGGGATACAAAATAATCCAATGGAACTGCTGTGATCTTAAACCCAATCTAAATGACTGGGTTATACAAACCTAACTCCTGCCATTGTCTACCTACAAGAAACCCACCTAAATGATAACCAAGAAGTCAATATCAAAAACTGCTCCTCATATAACCACATTCACAGTCGCAACCAAAATCTCCTGGGTGGGACAATCAGTCAAGAAAAAAAATGACATTTACCACATATTTAACCAACCTGAATACCAACCTGAAAGCCTTTGCTATATTAGCAACAAAATACACATCCTTCATGTTCAATTTACATCCTTGCAACCACTGACAACCTGACAGAAATAGAACTGAGCACCTTCATATAACTCCTGAAACCCTTTTTTTATCCTTACTGCTACAACATCATTTGGAAAAGCAGTAGATTAGATAAAAGAGACAAAACAATAGAATATCTAATAGAAATTTAAAAAAAAAAGAGAAACTATATCTATTCAATAAGAAGCCATATACAGATCTACACCCAGAAACAGGCACTTATTCAAATATAGATCTCATCCTAAGTGACCTAATGCTCCTGAATATGACTAGCAAACATGTGATGACACCTATGGGAGTGACTACTTCCCAATCATGCACACGAGCATCAGGAAACGACATCCTAACTCTACAATGGAACCTTAAAATTTTTGACTGAGAATTATTTAAGGAACTATGTCAAACTTGACTGATCCCAGATAATAAAAACAACAAAGGCATAAATAATGAAGATCATATCACTGACTTTACAAAAACACTTCTGTAGAACAATGCATAACAAAATCAAAACCCAGACCATGGTTTAATGATGAATGCTATGAGAGCTATTAGAGTATACAATGCTCTGCATTCTGTAAATTTAAACTGCACCTGACCCTGAGTATCTAAACCTAAGTAAAAAATAAGTAAAGCTAAAGCACAAAACATTAAAAACTCCAAGTGAACTTTTTATCCAATATCAATTCCGATAGAAAAAACCAAATCTATTTAGAATATGATTCACAATATCTATGGCAAATACAAATGTGCTCCCTTAAAAGATCTGCATCCTGGGTAAGACATTAAACTACATCCAACAGCAAGGCCTCTGATCAGGACATTTTGAAAATAAAAAACCAAAAAGTTGAGCAAGTTTCCAGGTTCATAAAGAAGGGTGGAAGCACCTGTTAGAGTCAGCAACAGGCAAATAGTTGACGTTTTCAATCTCTGGTCAAATTGCTGTGAAAAGGTATAAAATAGGTATTAATACCAACAATACATTTTGGAGGAAAAATTATTATCAGAAATACATTTTGAGAAAGTTTTTTTTTACCAGCAATACATTTTTGAAAATCTAATGTTGATTACCAGCAATACATTTCAAGTTTCCAGTTCCCAAAAAGAAAGATACCAGCAGATGTAATCAAGAAAGAACTATTCATTTTTGAAAAAAAAAAAAAACTATTACCAGCTATATATTTTTTGAAAATAAATATTAACTGCAATAGATTTTTGAAGGAAAAATATTAGCAGCAATACATTTTTGAAAAAAAAAAAAATATTACCAGCAATAAAAGTTTTGTCAGCATTTTGTCCCATTGAAATTGATATGTCATAAATCAAAACAAACCAAATTTTTTGAAAGATCTATCTCAAAACAACACCAAAATAGCCAATAAAAAGTATATTCCAAATTAAAAAAAAAAGTCTTCATCAAATTACTGTTGTAAACAATTATAAGAAATGAAGAGAAGAAGAAACTAAATTTCTATTCAAGCAATGAAGAAGAAACATTCTCTTTATCAGAATGACTGGACTCCCTAAATAAATCACATCTGTTGGCCCTCACAAAATCGACTATGAATTCCTGAAAAAATTACAAGACCTTTTCTTCAACTTGAGATGGATAACAATATATAGGTCAATGGCAATATTCCCAGTCTCTAGAAACAAGTAACCATGATTCCAATTGCAAAAACTGACAAAGATCTGGAAAATCTTTCAAACATATGTAATATAATTTACAATGATTACTAATATTTTTAAAATAAAAGGATGGTTAATAATAGACTTATCTGTTTTCTTGAGATATAAAACATAATTACAAACTTCCAGTGTAATTTTAGAAAGAATGGAAGTACAATAGAGCAGAAATTTTCAAAAAATCATCTATTAGAAAAATTTTATTAAAAACAAAAATCTTTCTTGGAACTTTTATTTTAGTTTTAATTTCAAGCTAATAGATTAAAATTTCATATTTCCAATAAGCAAAATACTTTGCTGTATTTCAAAACTAATTTGAATTGACTGGATTTTTTTTTTTTGCTAAAATAGCTGATTTTTTAGCATTTTTTATTTAATCATTTTTCAAAGCAATATAATTCTCTTTATTAAAAAAATTCAAAAATAAAATATTTTTCTGAAACTTTGTTTAAGGAATATTAGCTTATTTAAAGAATAATTAATCTTGTTTGAAACTAATATTATTTACTAAGTTTAAAATATTGCAGAAATGCATTTTTTTTATCCAAAGTAGCTATGTTGACAGTGTGATCACAGGTCTAATTTTGTTCTATGGAGACTTTATCTGTAAAGCATAATTGAAGAAATGACAGGAGTGCCTTTTTTAAGTAAATTTTTTAATTCAGGAAAATATTTTCCATAATCTAATGTTTTATTGAATTTTACAAATGTTGACATTAAATTTACTATTATTATCGCTCTTATTTTCTGTTAATGTCATGTGTAGTTGCCTGTACTTACAGAAATCAGCGCATTAATACACATACAAAAAAATTCTTTTCAAAATATTGGTGTTTGATGATTTGTATAAAGCTTTTTCATTTATGATTAGTAAATATGGTTTTCACTTAATAATATCATCTAAAAGGGTCAAATCAATATAGAATTTTAAGATTTAAAACTTGATAATTTTTTTAATTAAAATTTTTAAAAGTGAAAACAATTTTTGTAAAATTCATTATTCATTGAAATTTTTTTTTTAAGACAATACAATTATAATATATCTTATTTATAAAAGCAATTAAAAGCATCTCTGATCAAATAATATCATAGTTTTATTGCATTTTTTATTTTTCAATTCAGAGCAGATTTTCAGTAAATGTCATTTATTTCTGTTTGACAAAAACAAATTGATAATTTAAATTCTCCAAGGAGTCCTGCTTTTAACTAATATAAATATGAAGAGATTGAAATTTTAAATTGATGATTTATAAAATTAAGTAGGTGAGGTAATGAGTGTAAACTGCTTGACTCCTGCTTGGGTATAAAATAACCAGGTGTATCCACAACACGTCATTTTGGTCCCTACCTGAGATAGACAGGCAGAAGGAATAGCCCAATCCATTCCAATCAGCTAGTCACATAGTGGCAAGGGCTAGTTGTGATGTTAGGTAATGACTCCAACATGGCTGCGAATCCTTACACCATACTGTACTTGGGTAGATATGGTGAGGGAATACAGGTGTTCGTATCCACTTTCATCACAGTTATACCATCTGTGTAGCCTTGGTGGATCAGGGTGAATGGGATTAGTCCCTGCTGATAACGTAAATTTAAGAAAGAAGTTCAGTTGGTTGAAACACAAATGTTGAAATAAAAAATTCAAAATTATATGTTATTCCTTATAAACAATCCAATTGTTGAGACAAAGATTTAAAAACAGTGAAACGAAATATCAGAAAAAAGACTTGATTTCCAACTTTCATAGTTATATTTTTCCTGTTTATGATGGTGATATATCAGTTTTTTTTTTTTTTTTTTTTGCAAAGGGTTATATTGGTCATGATAGATACCAAAGTCTAAAAAAAAAAAAAAAAAAATCAATTTTGGTTTAAATTCAAGTAAAATATATAAAAGATGCAGAAAAATGACACAAAAATGCAGCAAATAGACAACAATAAAGCAAGGTTCAAAAGGTTAACCAATTCCTTAATTCATCTAAGGGAGTAATAAAATGCCCAGAGCTGTCACTCTTATCACCAGAAGAAAATAAAAATGATGACACCCTAAAAAAAAGCAAATGCTAAAAAAATTCAAATAAAAAAAATGACACAAAACTGAATGCAAACACATACATTTTGGCATTCAACAAACCTACTCTATCAAAAGAAATTAAGATAGGATACTCAATACCCAAGGTAGAGCCATACATTCCTAATCCCCGTAGATGTCACAAATGTCAGAAATTTGGTCATCTACAAAATCATTATACAAGAGCATCAGTCTGTCAAAGTTGTGTAAAACTTGTCTGATCATGAAGAGTCACCCTGTGAAAGGCCTCCTTTATGTCCAAACTGTAAAAAAAAACAAAAAACCTCAGCATACTGTAATGAGTGTAACATCTAGAAAAAGGAAAAGGAAATAATAAGAATAAAATACATGCAAAGCATCTTGTTTCAAGAAGCCAGAAAACAAGTCGAATCTGATTCATTTCCAACATCATATGCAAATATCGCTAAAATATCAAATCACCAAAATGACGTTAAAGAGAACAATGCAATAAGAAGCCAAGATTTTGCAACTCTAATAAATTAATTAAAAAGTCTACTAGAACTACTAAAATGTAGGATATCACACACAAATCAAACTCCCATAGACAAAACAAATCCTATTCCGTCAACCTCAAATAAAAAAAAATCTATATGTATAAAAACAATTAGGCAAAAAAGAAGAATTCAAAGTACAAAAATTCTCATTGAAATAGAACTCTCTAAACATTCAAAAGAGAATTAAAGGTGCATAAAAAAATTCCACAAGATGATAGTTTATACATAAGTGATCTTTTTGAACAAAACTCTATCCCATCTCAAACAAAGGAATGGTCATCATCCAGACAAAATTCATCAAAAGAACCTAATGGAAAATCTAAGGGAACAAGATCAAACAAACAAGTAGGAACAAAAGACCTTCAAAGAACAAAACATGACAAGAAACAAATCGCTAATAGACCAGAAAGCATAAAAATTATAGACACTTCACCCACTAAACATAAATTGGACATCAAAGCGTTTAACAGTTAAAACATGATGAAAAAAAATTATTCAGTGGAATTGTTGAAGGCATTTTCAAATTAATACCATGCAATGCATAACAAAAACTTCCTGCTGTCATTTTCCTTCAAGAAACTTTCCAAAAAAGAAATTGATAAAATCCCAAAAAAAATTAAAAAAAAATCTGTTTTTCAAAAATGAATTTCAAAAAAAAACTATATCTAAAAAATAAAAATAAAAAAAAAAGTAAAAAAGATGGATTAGATTTAATTGTTAATATAGGAAAAGAAACAACATCCCCCAGCTTAAATCCTTCTAGAAACCAATCTACAAGCATGGTTGCCTTCAGAAAAAATTTTCTATACCTACATAAAAATTGTTAACACATTTCTGCTCTATTAAAAACATCCCACTGTTTACAATCCCATCAAAGAAACTGATCTAAATAAACTAATAGAACAACTAAAAAAAACCATTCTTAATATCAGACATTCTTTAAAAGTCACAATGTTCTCAATGGGGATCCACTTGCTTTGACAAAAAGGGAAAATATTGGAAAATGTAATTAATGACTTATGTTGACTAAATGATAAGTCTAAACATATCTACATCCTGCATCAAGTACTTACTCATTTTACTGACCTATCACTGTGTGACCAGGTTTCTATTTTATGGATCCAATCCAATTGTCAATAGTTCTTAATGATTCATGCAGTAGTGATCATGAAACCCAATTATACTGAAGAGTTCAGAACCAATTGAAAACCATCTCCCTCAATAGAAACTAAACAAAGCGGATTGGAGGGAATATAAAATCCAATGCTGTCAAACACTTACCAACAAAGATGACAAATAAATCTATTGAATATTTCTCTAAAAAAATTGATAGCAATTAAAGGAAAATGTATATTGAAAAATTGAATTGGATTTTTTTTTTTTTTTGGTTCAACAAAGATTGCAAAAATGCAATAAGACTACATAGAGCAGCACTACGAAAATTTAATTTAAATAAATATAATATATAAATATAATATTGTTAATTGTTTGAATCAAAGCGTTGATGGTTCATTATATGTAGATGACCTGATCTGCTACAGATCAAAAAATATGCTTACGGCAGAATGGCAACTGCTGATGTGCCTAGATAAATTAAATCAATGGACTATTGAAAATGGTTTCAAATTATCCCCAACCCAAAAGTATATCCATTTCTGTAATCAGAAACAAAATGCACAATGATCCAAACCTTAAACTTGAAGGAACCAAAATAGAAATGACTGATCAACATAAATTTCTGAGAATCTTTTTTTGATAAAAAACTTCTTACATTAATCCCCTACTTAAAATACATAAAACTGAAATGCTTCAAAGCTTTACAATTACTATGGGTTGTGACTGACTGGATAGCAGATTGTATATCATTCCTAAAATTATATAGAGCTCTAATAAGATCTAAACTGGACTACAGATGTTTCATATATGGTTTGACTTAGAAATACTATTTAAAAACCATAGATTCCATACACCATACAGGATTAAGACTGGCTCTGGCTGCCTTCAAAGTATCACCCATAGAAAGTTTATATGCTGAAGCCCATGAAGCACCATTAAAATTGAGATGTGAAAAACTGGCATTACAATATTATCTAAAACTCAAATCCTGCCCATGTAACCCTGTCTATCACTGTACTTTCAAACCTAAATACAAATTTCTATTTGATAAAAAAGAAAATGCTATCAAACCTTTTAGACTTTGCATGAAAAATCTCATCAGCAAAACACAAGTAAATCCAACCCTAATCATAGCAAATTTTTAAAGATTTAAAGGTTTCCACCCTGTTTTTGAGTTTAATAACTTAAAACCCCACCTGGTTAATGATTTTGCTAAACCTTACTAAATACTGTAAAATTAATTCTAACTTATCTGATTACATGGAAGAAATCCATAATGTTCTACAAGCTCACCCAAATCATAAGCATATATACACTGATGGCTCTAAAATGTTGGACAGAGTTGGATGCTCTGCTATCCTTAACAACATAACAATGCAGAAAAGATTGCCTGACAAAGCCTCAATCTTCAGTGCAGAAGCCTCAGCAATACACTTGGCTTTAGGTATTATAGAATCCAGTGGGTCACATAGATTCATAATCTTCTCAGATTCACTATCTGTACTCACAACTCTGAAGAATACAAACATAAGAAATCCCTTAATAAATAAATTATTAAATAGGATTGACTCTATTTATAAGGAAAAAGATGCAGTAATAGTCCTGTGCTGGATAATGAGCCATATTGGCATACAAAGAAATGGAAAAGCTGACATGTAATGTAAAGGTGCCACACACCAACTTTCAACCCAGCAGAAACAGGAACATTAAAAATAAATGGCAGCAAGTATGGAACAATTGTGTAAACAATAAACTTCTCAACATCCAACCAATCATCAGTGAAAGACTGTCAAGTTCCAGAAAGATAAGGAGAGAGGAGATGGTTCTAGCCAAATTCCATATAGGGCACACATACATAACCCCCCAACATCTACTAAAAGATGAGGAACTGCCAATATGTGTCCCATGCCTGGAACCATATACAGTCAAACACATTATACTAAATTGCTGTAACTTGCAGCAAACCCCGAATCAAACTCTACTAATCGGATAATTTAAAGGAACTATTTAAAAATATGAATCCAAGTAACATCATAAATTTCATTAAAGAAATTGGGCTGTACAGGAAAATATATAAAAAAAAAAAACAGTTTACCAAAACTGCTTACTTACATGGTTTTGTAACCTATTTTAGAAGGAAAAATCATTTCCAACAATACATTATTGAAGAAAACAATTACCAGCTATACATTTGACTCTTGGTAAAATCCCTCTTTATAAAATATCTCAATGATAACTGATCTACAAAATGATTTCTTATAAAGAAGACATACTCTATTCATATGATCCAAGTTGGTTTTACTCTTTCTGGTTTATATGATCAAGAAATAGGTGAACCAGAAGGAAGTATCTTATCAGTTACCATTTTTAATATTAAAATAAATATCGTTAAGTACCTGAATCTAGGCTGTTCATTATATAGCTATAATTTCTTGATCTGCTATAGATTGAACAATAGCCATACAATCAAGCACCAACTCCAACTACGTCTTAATAAAGTTAATAAATGGGCTACTGAAAATATTCAGATCCTGCAAAACAAAAACTCAGGTTGGGCATTTCTGTCGACTCCAAAAGATACACCACAACTCTGAATTAAAACTTGATGATTCTGATATTCTTATAGTGGAACAATATAAATCCTTGGACATTATCTTTGACAGAAGGTTATCTTTTATACCTCACATTAAATATCTTCAAGCTAAATGTAATAAAACAATACAAATATTCTGAGTGGTTTCCCACACAGACTGGGGAGCTGATAGACCCTATGAAAATTACATTGATTACCAATTAGGGCTAAAATGGATTATGATTGTTTTATTTATGGTGCTGCAAGGAAGACATCTGAAGGAGCTTGATAGAATTCATCATCAGAGATTACAATTCATCCTAGGATCTTTTAGAACATTCTCATTGTAAAACCTGTATACAGAAACTCATAAAATGCTTTTGATACAAGATACTAGAAATTAGTCCTACAATACTATACCAAACATTATTGTTCAAATAACTCTATTCTATAGTGTTTCCCAAACATAATGTAAAATTCTATTCAACAAAAAAACAGCTATCAAACCTTTTGGCCTTTACATGGAAACATTATTAATAAATCACAAATAGACTACCCTAACCCATGAATCAACACCTCTGGAAAGCTCACCATGGCTAATAAAACAGCCAACAGTTTTACAAAACCCAGCCAAACATCCTAAAACTAATACCACTCCACTACCTTGTTTGAAGAAATTGATATTTTACTGCCTATATAAAATATAAACACATGATGGATCAAAAAACATTGATAAAATCAAGTGTTCAGCTTTTCTTAACAACATAAGAATGTTAAAGAATGTCTACCTGACACATCCTCTATTTTGGTGCTGAAGCTATAGACTTAGCTTTAGACATAAGACAATGAACCAGACAACTTCATAGTTTTCTCAGATTCACTATCTATATTTACATCACTGAGAAACAAAAACATAAACAATCCCTTAATAGTTAAATTATTAATAGGCTCAATCTCATCTGCAAGAAAAAAACAAACTTATCTTCTGTTGGGCACTTAGCCATATTATTATCCACAGAAATGGCAAAACTGAAAAAAAAATGACCATTTTGAATTTGAAAGTCCCTTATAACCTCAAAGCAACTATAAACTGTTTTGAAACTCTCATCACTTAGGCATATACTGTAAAATATATTCTAACCAATTGTAATGACCTTGCACATCAAGGATATTATGACATTACATGACATGACTTGTAGTAGAAGGTAGAAGAATGTAGAGACTATCTTAGCCTGCATGAAGAGGGTTGGTCTATACCATAAATTACAACTTTAGACAACTCCTTTCAAATGACATAAATGGAGAGAGATGGAACCAATGAATCAGAGGATTGTTTACAAGCTATGAGGCAATGAGGGTTGGCTGAAAGGTTCATAGGCTGACTCATGGAGTGACAAAGTGAGGTTTATTTTTCAACATAGTTCCCCTTGTGGTCCCTACACTTCTTCCATCAATGTTATATTGGTGAAAAAAGCTTTCATCCAGTTGGTCAAAAGTCATCAACAGCAGATATTACATCATCATCACTGTGATACTTGTTCCTAACCAAATGTTTTTTTTCATGTTGGGGAACAGATGATAGATGAAGCCAATTCAGGAGAATAGGGTGGATGATCAACCAGTTCAAAGCCACAGTCATGTACAGCAGCCATTGAAACCAAAGACTTGTGTGCTGGAGCATTATTCTCCTGAAGCAAGACTCCTATCATCAGTTTTCCTGGGCATTTGGTCCTGATAGCCTTTTTGTAACTACCTCATTAAGTTGGTATCACTCACCATTGATAGTGTGGCCATTTTGAAGATAGTAAATAAACACAATGCCTTTTGCATCCCAAAAAGCTGAAGCCATCATCTTTCCTACAGATGAAACCTTGGCCTTGGGGTGGGGGGCAGGTGAGGTAATCCACTGCATGGATTGTCTTTGTTTCAAAGTGATGAACCCAAAACTTATCCTGGATCTGCCTCAATGCTGGATGTTTCCATGGTGTGATCAGTCTGGTGCACTTTTGATCAGAAGACATTGCACTCAGCAAGCAGAAACCTTTGTCATGTTCATTGTGCAGAATATTCTCAAATCTCTTATGGAATATGCTAATAACATTGGCTATTTAATATACAGTCAATCGCCTGTCATCCATCAATGTGTGCTGAACATGATCAATGTTTTCCTCAGTGGTGACAATGGCAGGACTTCCCTTCCCCTCTTAAATTCAACTGCCCACTTGTGCACTGTTGATAAAGCTGGAGCATCATCCCGTAATGTAGCAACTATATCAGCATGAATGTCCTTGGGGATTAAACCCTTTTTCACCGGGTACTTGATAACACCACAATGCCAAATTCTGTCCATTTTCAAGGGAAGTTGCTACTAGTTACTTTTGAAGTCTTCTTTGAACAGTTAGATATCAGTTTACCTGGAAAGAAACAATGCGGTTATTAATAAGAAGAGCTGAAATTCAGGCAGGCAATATTTCACAGCTCTTGTATCAATCCTTCATAGTCAGCCTATGAACTTTTCAGACCACCCTTATATTTGTGTAAAAAAAAAAAAAAATCTTTTCATTAAAACAAAACAATAATTCACACATGCCATGGGAACAATTTTTTGCAGTTGCTTTGAGAATGCCCATAAAGAGTGAAACATTAATAAAAACAATTTAAACATCCAACTACGACCATATGAAATTAAATATCTGTAAATGCACTTATAAGATATATGAACTGATTTCTACAAAATGTATAGCAAATTAACCAATTTTTCTGAATAAGGATTTTCAGAAACATTCATTTTATTTTTAAAAAAACAAAAACAAAACAAAATTTCTGAAAATGTACAATTAAGTTAGAATTTTATTTTTCATGTTGATTACTGCATCTTGTATTTTGTCTAAAAGTCATATAGCTTTTATGTAATTACTATGTGCAAAAAAAATTGAATAATTCATTGAGTATCCATCATTCTTTATAATTGGTCATCACATTTCAGAAATCAAACATTGTCATATTATTTTTTGAATTAATAATTATCTATTATTACTAATAACAGTTGTCTGAAATTAGGTTTTGTAACTCTATCCATGGTTTCTGCTTTCATCTCCAAACTAGATCTCCACATGTCTTGTGGACTTAAGAATATCTTTGCAATTGTCCTAAGGAAATGTGCTCCTGAACTGGTTCCTGTTCTCTCCAAACTCTACAACAAATGACTATTAGCCTTCTACTAGTGATTATTGCTGAATTTGTCTATCAGGCTTTAGACAAGAACAGCAAAAGCATAACAAAGGTAACAAAGACAAGGAAATTAGTCATAATGAACTAATATATAATAATTACTAATAAACACTTTGAAGAAAATAAAACTTTTTAATGAATAACTTGTATATAAATAATTGAAATGTTTTGTTGGCCTATTCATACACCTCTCTTTTGTTTACAGGCCCTAAAAATGCAGCAGCAAAAATTAACAGATTTACGAAAGACACTTCAGAAGGAGCTAAAAGTTCAGGCTCTTCCAAATGATGATCTCCACAATGAAAATCGGGAAACTTCTCAAACACCACCTCTAAAAAGGAAAAATAGTCTTGGACAATCCATGAATCTTTCCACAAGCCTAACAAAGTTGCCACATGAAATCTATGCCAAGAATTTACAAATTCGACCTGCTCGAAGTAATTGTGATCTTCCAGTCAATGTGTCAGATTCATTCCATGTAAAGGCTGATGAAAAAGATGTCAACTTCCAATATCTCAAACATGTTGTCTTAAAGTTTATGCTCAGCCGAGAAAATGAGGTAAATACACAATGTTAAATAATACCATATTAAGAAGCAAAACATTTTTATGTGATCTCTTAATAAATTTGATTGCATTTTTTTTATAGATTAAATGACTTCTGTAGAAAATATGATCAATGTTATGTTACAAAAATAAGTCTCTTTTCATATTTTCATTTATCACATAAAAATATTACTACAAAAATGTAGTGAATGACTTATGAAGAAATATATATTGTGAAATACTTTCTTGTAACATGTTTAGCTGAAAAAAAAGGAATCCTTTCATTCTGTACATTGAGTAATATTTACTTGACTGTTTATCATAGAAATATATTAAAATTTAAATTTAATCTCAAGCTCTGTCTATATTTCTGAGATGAGGTATTATGTACATTATTTACGTTATTAGGACTATTGTCCTCAACTTTGTCGCCATACTTCTTTAGGTGATCGGAATGTCGAACTTAACCTTTTATTTCGCTCACTGGGGTAGACTGTTCTAGTTCCACGTGCCATGTTTAATGGATGTCAGTTATGTTATCTCCTGTTAATTTTCTCTGAAAGTTCTCCACTGCCTTAACCGGTTATTGAACTCACACTCTTTGGGTCCTGTCACTGGATCTAACCAACGCCTTTATCCACTGTGCCGGAGCGTACAACGGCCGAAACGTTGTAATAAATATGGCGACAAAGATGAGGACAATAGTCCAAATAATGTAAATAATGAATATAATACCCCATCTCAGAAATATAGACAGATACTTATTAGTATTTACTAATCCTGAAAATCTTTTCATAATGTGGGTGTATTAAAATTCTCTAAAACTTTCATCCTCACCTTAGGATTATTTATTCCAGCCCGGATGAAACTATGATTCGAATAAACTATACTTTGAAAACTTGGACAACCTAAGAACCCCAAATCGATTCCCCTAACTAAAACTTGAACGTTGCATCGAATCTGAACTGCTACTGAATATCCAATTCCAATCTAGCTGCTTTGGATATTTTGAAACTTATCAGACAAAATTCCATTGTTCTCAGGATTGTAACATATTAGACAAAATATATGTCTGTGCGGAAATGGTTCTCTCTCTACATTCATCTGCGAACATTTTGGTGTTTGGTGATTTTAATGCTGATCACGACAAGGGATTTAACCATTCTAATGTTATTGATGTTCTTGTATTCAGACTTTCAATTTTGTTTTTCCGTTGATCAGTGTCTCAGTCAAATAATGAATTTCCTACCCGTTACCCCTAAGAAGCATCTTTACTTTATTTATTCTTTACTTCCTTAGCTATCGTCAAAGATTGTAACTCTGTCTTCTTGGAAATTCAGATGACGTTGTAGTATTTGTTGATATTTCTTTTTAGTCATCTATTAAACAGGAATCTCCTATCCACGGGACTTATTTCTATTACCAGCGTACAGATTATGATACATTTTGTGACTTTCTTTGAAACATCCTTCGGATTGATATTTTTAATGTTGCTACTGTGAATTGTGCCACTTAGGTTTTTTCTTGGGTTAAAGCCGGCATTGATGCTTTTTTACTTTCTCGGAAATACCAGGTGAAACAGCCTTCTCCTCCATTTTTCACATATATCTGTTCAATCGCTATAGCCCACAGCTTTTTTTCCAGCATGATAATTCTTGCAGGTGATACGCCTCTTTGTGTCTGTTCGTAATAATTGTAAACGTATCCTCAAAGAAGCTAAGTCTTTGTTTGCTGACAGAATAAGATACCCTATAGTCAGTGATGATTCTGGAAATTCTAAAATGGAAGGTGTGCAATTAGGGGCCGAGATTTTTCTGCGGAAGTGCGAAACAAATTCGAGCAGTCTTTATTCTCATACTACCTCACTATCGTATACACAACTTAGGAATGAATTTTAGTATAAGCATGTTACTTCACTAACTTAAATGGAATAACTTTTCATTCATAGTAGTGGAGTTCTAATCTATTCTTGCCCTTTTTTCCACTCTCAAGCTGTTGGACCACAAGAGAGGTTAACTTCAAAACAAAATCAAAAGGGTTAATTCTAATGTCAATACTAGCAGAATAGTGTAATTTGTCTGCTCTGATTTTTTCCTCTACAAAACTGTTTCGAAGCAAAAAAAAATAAATGCGAGAAAAAAATGTGAAAATAAAATAATGCAACGAAATCAATCAAAATGTATCTATATATCAAGTTGGGTACATTATTTTTTTAAATATGTTTGCTTTTTTTTCAAACTGCTCTCTGTATGTGTCCTTATTTTGCCTGATGTTCGTAATAAAAAAAAAAGCTAAATGAAAAAAAAAAACGCAGAGGAAAATACTGAAGATCAAATCTTATGAAAACAGAGACTGATCAGTTTCATAAATTTTTTAACCTTGGGGGGGGTCAACCGAGGGGGCCAGCCAAAAAAAGGGGGGCATTGGTCCTTCTCTCCCCCGTAGAATCGCCACTGCCTATAGCCTTTAATAAGTTTGGTTTATGTTTAATAAGTGTAAATTCTTACTTTATTTGTAACCATCCTGTGATATAACACTCTGATATCTATTAAGAAGCTTAACCGCTCCATTAAAAGAAGGGTAGTTGTATAAAAGGACTCTCTCCGAAAAACTACTGTTTCATATATTTTGAATTTCATCACTGAAGCCAGTCAGTGTGAATGAAACCATAAAAGCGTTGTTTGTTTTCTTCATGGTCGAAATATACGGCGTCTTCAGATTCTCAGAAGGCTTTGAATGCTTGAAGACTTTGAATGTCCACCATCTTTTCTTCTTGTAGAGAAACATTATGTTCTTGAGTCTCTGTGGTTACAGATTTTTTTTTTTCTCGGACAGATTTGAGCCAACACAACAAATGTTTCCCCGGTATTTGTAACCCCACCCCGCCGGATTTTCCTTTAATATTTATCCTCCTCGTGAGAGCTTCTCTGTCTTTTATTTTGGTGGTTTCAAATAGAGGATTCAATGGGGAAGACAGGGGAGAGGTCATGCGTGAAAAGTGAGTACTTTTCAAAAGAAGAGTAGATTTTGGTCAAGAAAAAGGATACAGTGAAGGTTTTGAAATGGATGGGTGCAATGATAAATGCGATCTGTTTTAATGGGAGTTTTTAATGGAAGTTTTAATGGGAGTTTTTTTTTTTAATGGGAGTTTTGGTACAACAGTAGTATTAATAATTGTAACTGTAATGTTCTCTTCAACACAAGTAATTTTCTCTTTTTTTGTCCTTGCTGGGATCAGCATTGACGATGTCACCTTTTTTTACTAACGTCGCAGACGAAGATGGGCTTTCACTTCTCCAAATGTATGTGTTGTTAAAAACTAGTCAAAGAAAGGATTTAGATTCTGCTGCCTAAGCTTTCCATATACCTTTTCCTGCCATCTGTTACTCACTTTCTGAATTTGCCCTTGGTGCCAAAACCTTTATTGGTAATATACATGTCTCTGAAGAGGAGGAGCCAAGTTAAGCTTGCGTTGTTCGAAAGACAAGCCCATTCTTAACTTGATTATCTGTAAAAGATATCACCCGTCTCTCTGCACAACTAGAATGCTGATCTTCTGCCAGAGTCAATGACGGACTGCTTTTGGCCTTCGGTGTTTAGACAGTTGAAAATGAACATGAAGGTTTTCCTGCCGATTATCAGTTCCGACGCTACAAACTTTATATTCGGCCAAGATATCCCCAGATTGCAGGAAGATGGCAAACAATGAGTTTCCCAAAACGAAGCTAAGAATATCGAAAACAGCTAAAGCATCTACTAACTTTATTGTACATATCTTTCTTTGTCAAGAGGAATCATTTCTGGAAAACGTTTTACTTTTACGACCTGCTTCATCTTAATAAACATTCTTGGTTGTTACTTTGATAGTCTTCGATGATTTAAGACATTTTTGGATTTCCTGTTAAAGACAAAGACAGACACGTTTCTCCTTGTGAAAGTACTAAGTCGGTGGATCCACAAGTAACCCATCTTCTTTAACAAGAGGTGGCTCATAAAATTTTATAATACAGAGTGGGGGGAATTTCTAATTATTTCAATAAAAATCTGGTCATTTTTTCTCCTCAGTTTTCTTGCACCTAATTTGTTCTTTTCTTGTTTATTTCTCCTTCAATTTAATGTGTGTGTGTGTGTGTGTGTGTGTGTGTGTGTGTGTGTGTGTGTGTGTGTGTGTGTGTGTGTGTGTGTGTGTGTTTTCCTCTATTTTGGCCATTGTCATCAAATTCTTTTTTCTTCCGGCCCCTCCATTTTGAGGCGTGTGGATTAAGGCTTTAACTACTTTGCTTACGTGAAAGTCGGCGATTTTAAGCATGAGTAAATGGAATTATAAATGTCATACTATTTTCAATTCGAAAAAAAAAAAAAATCTTTCATCCCTTTGTAAAAAAAATCTGTCTAATAAAATGGAAAAAATAAACCTATCATTCAAAACGGTGTCAGTTAACGTCTTAAAATGTCTAAACACACAACGCAAGAATTTACCCAATCAATCTAAACCATCAAACAATATGGTAGTCTTGCTTCTGCATACCACTGTTTTCTACATGTGTTCTGACGGGGGGGCATATCTTGAAAGAGTATTTTTCTCTGTGCTGCTAGATATTTCATAGTTCATTGTTAAAATAAATAAAAATATTAGATTATTAGGAATTCCGAAAAAGGCATTACTTTTTAACAGAACCTCATATATTGAATGTGTATTGATATCAATTCAATATATGCCATCGTTTTTACGGCACGGGTAAACTAAAAAAATAAGAAATTAAAAAATTAAAAAAGAATTAAAAAATTAAAAAAAGAATTGAAAAAAATAATAATTATAATTATAATTTAGGCTCTACTTTTGTATTGGGTACTGTTTTTTAAAAATAAAAACAAAAATACTAAAGAACTTTGGATTATTTACCTAACGTGTTCTTTCCTATTTTTCTATATATTTGCACACACACACAAAATATATATATATATATGCGTGTGTTAGTGTGTGTGTGCCTTTAAAACTGCTATATATGAAGTTGATGTATTTATTTAGTGTTTGATTGAA